>JABYQR010000285.1:0-59633 GCA_022592445.1 Cytidiella melzeri
ACTCCTGCTTATAGAGCAACTGGTGGTTGTGAAACTGTATGAAAGAATCAAAGGCAGTGCTCTATGCTGATGCAACCACATCCTGTTATGTCTGAACTGCCTCACCCCCATTGGAACTGCCACAGTCTGTGTTCTGATTGTAAGTCACAAAGAAGACAATCTGTCACAAGTGGTATTAGCACCCAAGGTTTTCCGAGCCTGCTTAGAGAGCAACAAACAGCTGTGAAACTTTGTGGAACAATCAGATACAGTACTCACTACTAATGCAGCCACAAGTTTACATTGTCCAAGAATGTAGGGGTTGAAAATTTGTATTTAGCTTCCAAAGTACTGGTAATTCTTGCTCAGAGCCAATACTATGTGTGGCATGTCTTCTAATTGTATTCCTTGTTCAGAGAGCAAGCAATGTCTGTAAATTGCTGCACATGTACCTGACCAGAAGTTGACTTTGCCAGCAGGGGTGGAGTTTGGTCTGACTCTGGATGACTTTTTTCAGTAGACTGGCCATAACTTGCACAATTCCACTTCAATTGACAGGATGTTTGTACCAGGATGTTGCCACGTGATAGGGCTATCCAATGGTGCATTACATGTACAGATTTGTACCCATATGAAGTCTGTAAAAATCAAAAACTGCATTTTGATTGCAAAATTGATCTGATACAAAGTTATAAAGGGCTGATAACAAGGCCAGTGTGATGCCATCAGCTGTATTCATTATTTTGTCATTGACACTGTTACTGCCTGTATTCTTCCATCAAATTCTCACACTTTGGGGGACAAAAATGTCACATCTGAACAGGCATCAATGTGCTGGAGCACACTGGAACAATTCTTCTTCATTCTTCAGGAATTGTAAAAACAGCTGATAGCATCTGACGCACAGCTTACCACACATGTTGTACCGTACATCTAATAGGAGATTAAATCTGAGTGACATTTGATGGCACTCTAACTGATCGGAGTGTCAATCTGAGTCTGAGCACAGTTTTTTTAGCATTATGGCCATAACTCACTTGAATCTGCTTCTAGCAACAATATTCTCGGACCAAACTGAGGACTCAGTGTAAAGCTATCTATTGCTGTAGATTATTTGCCCATATGTAGTCACATGCTTGCTGTCATGGATGGCCTGACTAGCCCTCAATTTTCGCAATTTACCTCTTGTTTTTATCTGTAAAACTCCGGGCTACAACCTAGTTTCAATTCTCTCTGCATAAACTCCTTTGCACGTCTATTAAGCGCCCGTATCACGTGGCTTAGATGCTCCACACGGTCACATTACTTGCTACTACGTCACACTGGCATGTGACTTAGCTTAAGTAAGACCACATGGCTACAAGCACATGGCTCAGCCCATAGCTAGGGTTTGACGTCATAGATACTGTCCACATGGGCTCCTTATTGTTCTTTCCTTATTGTTCTCTTTATGGAAGGATGTTCTCACAGGTGTGGGAATGGAATACAATAGTTGGTCTCCTTTTAGATAGATTCTCTCACGAGTAGAGTTCTTGGCAAGGTCTAGACAATAGCTATTGTTCTCCTTTAGGTAGTTCTTTTGTTCTTCGTTCACATGGCTTCTTGCAAAGCCTGCCCTCAACATGGTCTGTGCGCAGGTCCCTGAAGTCTATATAAGATGCTGCATGTACGCTCCTAGCCCCCCATCTCGACCTCTTGGTCTTTACTGGGCTAGGTAAGCAACCCCCCTCTTGTACTACATAGCTGGTAGTAACAATACTAACTTGGTCTTTACTGGGCTAGCTTTCTGAATAAGTTTGATAGCTGGTGAACGCATTGTGCTTCACGCCTGCCACCACCTCCTCGTCGTCATCCACACCGTGTCCCTGTTTGTCACGTTGAGCCCTGTCTCCGTGTCACTTGCTGTAAAAATAACAAACTTTGTTTTGATCAGAAAAAGCGCCCATATAACACATTTTGGAGTGAGAGTAACAAATACAGTGTATTCCCATCAAAAACATTTATTTTGATTACAAAAATTTCATTACTATCTGTATTCCCCATCAAAATTTTGTGGCATAGAACAACAGCGTTACATGTCACAAGAGCTCAAAGCACTGGCATGCACTGGAACAATTCTTCATTCTTCAGGAACCGTAACCTCTGTTACCATTCCATTGGGTCCAACCCCTCCTATCCCCTGTCTCAGGTTCAACCCCTTTTTCTATTGTTCTCTTGCTCATTGTCAACCTTTTTATTGTCCTTTGCTCTCACACCTTGATGGTCTTCTCTCCTATTGGCTTGCCAAAGTAGCTATTGTTTCTTGTCTATTGTTCTCCTTTTCTGTTACTCTGATTTGTTACCACCATGTCAGAATGGTCCAAAAGCAGTTAGGTCAACATGTATAAATAGTTGCTAGACGTGGGGCTAGAACCTCACTCTATCCACTTTGTATCAATATTTCTTCTATTGATCCATCATCTGTCTGCCATTGTGCTTGACAGCAACTGCACAGCCTAGGCCATCATTTGATGTTGTATGTAGTTACACCAAGGAGTTCTGACTTGACAACTTGTGTTGTGATGATAGTCGGTCTTAACAAACAGTTACCATCAGAAGACAGCCTGTGGCAGCTCCAATGAAGATGAGGCAGTTCAGACAGCAACAGAACACATATAACCTTTTTTAGAAGTCAATTCTGACATGACATTTTAATATCCTATATTTTGGGGGCACATAATTTTATGGTTGCCTCAGCAGTGGGCACTGCAACTGATTGTAATACAATGTTTCACAATCATCATTTGCTTTCTGAGCATGAGTTACCATCAGAACACAGCTTGTGGCAGTTCCAATGAAGATGAGGCAGTTCACACCTCAACAGGACACATCTAAGATGCCAAGGGAGTTGATTTTAATACAGCATCTCAAACCCCAGTATTCTGTTGCCAACTTCAAGAGGATGCTCAATTTGGAATGAAGTGACTGTATCACAGATGACAAGTCTGGTTGAAGACAAAACAAGGGCACAATAACAAGCTGTACACCCAATTTCTCACTGCTGATGCACATTAGCAAACAGAACACTTAAGCAATGACGCAGTTCAGACACCAACAGAACACATATAACTTTTTTTGGAAGTTGATTCTCACAAGACATTTCTAACTCCTATAATTTTTGGGGCACATACATTTCTTGGTTGCCTCAGCAGTGGGCACTGCAACTAATTGTAATACAATGTTTCACAATCACCAGTTGCTTTCTGAGCATGGGTTACCATCAGCACACAGCATGTGGCAGTTCTAATGAAGATGAGGCAGTTCACACCTCAACAGGACACATCTAAGATGCCAAGGGAGTTGATTTTAATACAGCATCTTAAACCCCAGTATTCTGTTGCCAACTTCAAGAGGATGCTCAATTTGGAATGAAGTGACTGTATCACAGATGACAAGTCTGGTTGAAGACAAAAACAAGGGCACAATAATAATACAGTTAGTCAGCAATGGTGGCTAGGAGCTTTATTTATCTTGTCATGAATCTTGTGCTATGTTTACTCCTGATGCAACAATCTGCTGTGCACATCAGTGCAAAACAAATGAGGCAGTTCAGACATCAACAGAACACATCTAACCTTTTTTGGAAGTCAATTCTGACAAAACAGTTTCAACTCCTATATTTTTTGGGGCACGTAATTTTTTGGTTGCCTCAGCTTTCAGCACTGCCACTGATTGCTCTGCAAAGTTACACAAACACAAACATTGGTTGCTTTCTGAACAAGGGTTATCATCAGAACACAGCCTGTGGCAGTTCCCATAAGGAGGCGGCAGTTCAAACATCATAAGGTCACATCTGACAAGAACTGAGAAATTGGTCACAACAGAACATTTCTAATCCCTATATTTTTTGAACATTTAGCAGCGGCAAACTTGAGGAGGGAACACTGGGGATGTTGTATTCTTTCTACTCGAGGTTTAAACACAGTGTATATCAATAACAGGGTATGGGAGTTCATATGTGATAACAACTTCAGATAAGAACAAGGCTATGAGGAAGGGCAGCGCAAGGTGAGACAGGGGGTGAAAGAACAGGGTGCAAAAACTGTCTATCTGATCAGCTGAACTTCCGGCAACCAACTAAATGGTGGCTTGGTGATTTGAGACCACCTGGATGGCAACAAGGCAATGCACTGGAGACAGATGAGTGGTAGCCATGAGAGCAAAGGGCAAGATGAGACAGGATGTACTTGTACTGCTTGCTGGGCCTGTACCACAGAGGCTGACAAATAGAGTGGCTACAAGCCTAGAATCTCACATCTAACCAAGTGATATTTTGGGTGTCTCAGTACACAAAATTGCAGTTTTCCCCAGCAGTGTGTCACAAGATGTAAGGCTTCTTGAAATCATTGAAACACCTGGTACAGCCTAGGTACAGCCTGCCATCACAGCCAATCCAAGACAATTACAATTCCTGAAGAATGAAGAAGAATTGTTCCAGTGTGCTCCAGCACATTGATGCCTTTTCAGATGTGACCTTTTTGTCCCCCAAAGTGTGGGAATTTGATGGCAGAATACAGACAGTAACAGTGTCAATAACAAAACAATGAATCCAGCTGATAGCATCACACTGGCTTTGTTATCAGCCCTTTATAACTTGGCATCAGATAACTTTTGCAATCAATATGCAGTTTTTGATTTTTACAGACTGAATATGGGTACAAATCTGTACATATAATACACCATTGGATAGCCCTATCATTTGGCAACATCCTGGTACAAACATCCTGTCAATTGAAGTGAAATTAAGCAAGTTATGGCCAGTCTACTGAAAAAATTCATCCAGACTCAGATTCAAACTCCACTCCCACTGGCAAATGATGTCAAATTCTGGTCAGGTTGATGTGCAGCAATATACAGACATTGCTTGCTCTCTGGCCAAGGAATACAATAAGAAGACATGCCACACATAGTGTTGGCTCTGAGCAAGAATTACCAGTACTTTGGAAGCTAAGTACAAATTCTCAACCCCTACATTCTTGAACAATGTGAACCTGTGGCTGCATCAGCAGTGAGTGCTGCATCTAATTGTTCCACAAGTTTCACAACTGTTAATTGCTCTCTAAGCAGGAGTTACAATCAGAACACAGCCTGCAGCAGTTCCAATGGGGGTGAGGCAGTTCAGACATCAACAGCACATGGTTGCATCAGCAGCAAGCACTGCGTCAAATTGTTGCACCAAGTTTCACAACCATGAGTTGCTCTCTGAGGAGGAATTAAAATCAGAACATAGCCTGTGGCAGTTCCAATGCGGCTGAAGCAGTTCAGACATCAACAGGATGTGGTTGCATCAGCATAAAGCACTGCCTTTGATTCTTCCATACAGTTTCACAACCATCAGTTGCTCTATAAGCAGGAGCTACAATCAGAACACAGCCTGTGGCAGTTCCCATGGGGGTGAGGCAGTTCAGACACCAACAGGACATGGTTGCATCAGCAGCAAGCACTGCGTCAAATTGTTGCACAAAGTTTCAGAACCATGAGTTGCTCTCTGAGGAGGAATTAAAATCAGAATATAGCCTGTGGCAGTTCCAATGCGGCTGAAGCAGTTCAGACATCAACAGGATGTGGTTGCATCAGCATAAAGCACTGCCATTGATTCTTCCATACAGTTTCACAACCACCAGTTGCTCCATAAGCAGGAGTTACAATCAGAAGACAGCCTGTGGCAGCTCCAATGAAGATGAGGCAGTTCAGACAGCAACAGAACACATATAACCTTTTTTAGAAGTCAATTCTGACATGACATTTTAATATCCTATATTTTGGGGGCACATAATTTTATGGTTGCCTCAGCAGTGGGCACTGCAATTGGTTGTAATACAATGTTTCACAATCATCATTTGCTTTCTGAGCATGAGTTACCATCAGAACACAGCTTGTGGCAGTTCCAATGAAGATGAGGCAGTTCACACCTCAACAGGACACATCTAAGATGCCAAGGGAGTTGATTTTAATACAGCATCTCAAACCCCAGTATTCTGTTGCCAACTTCAAGAGGATGCTCAATTTGGAATGAAGTGACTGTATCACAGATGACAAGTCTGGTTGAAGACAAAACAAGGGCACAATAACAAGCTGTACACCCCATTTCTTAATGCTGATGCACATCAGCAAACAAAACAATCAAGCAACGAGGCAGTTCAGACACCAACAGAACACATATAACTTTTTCTGGAAGTTGATTCTCACAAGACATTTCTAACTTCTACAATTTTGGGGGCACATGCATTTCTTGGTTGCCTCGGCTTTTGGCACTGCAACTGATTGTTATACAATGTTTCACAATCACCAGTTGCTTTCTGAGCATGGGTTACCATCAGCACACAGCATGTGGCAGTTCTAATGAAGATGAGGCAGTTCACACCTCAACAGGACACATCTAAGATGCCAAGGGAGTTGATTTTAATACAGCATCTTAAACCCCAGTATTCTGTTGCCAACTTCAAGAGGATGCTCAATTTGGAATGAAGTGACTGTATCACAGATGACAAGTCTGGTTGAAGACAAAAACAAGGGCACAATAATAATACAGTTAGTCAGCAATGGTGGCTAGGAGCTTTATTTATCTTGTCATGAATCTTGTGCTATGTTTACTCCTGATGCAACAATCTGCTGTGCACATCAGTGCAAAACAAATGAGGCAGTTCAGACATCAACAGAACACATCTAACCTTTTTTGGAAGTCAATTCTGACAAAACAGTTTCAACTCCTATATTTTTTGGGGCACGTAATTTTTTGGTTGCCTCAGCTTTCAGCACTGCCACTGATTGCTCTGCAAAGTTACACAAACACAAACATTAGTTGCTTTCTGAACAAGGGTTATCATCAGAACACAGCCTGTGGCAGTTCCCATAAGGAGGCGGCAGTTCAGACATCATAAGGTCACATCTGACAAGAACTGAAAAATTGGTCACAACAGAACATTTCTAATCCCTATATTTTTTGAACATTTAGCAGCGGCAAACTTGAGGAGGGAACACTGGGGATGTTGTATTCTTTCTACTCGAGGTTTAAACACAGTGTATATCAATAACAGGGTATGGGAGTTCATATGTGATAACAACTTCAGATAAGAACAAGGCTATGAGGAAGGGCAGCGCAAGGTGAGACAGGGGGTGAAAGAACAGGGTGCAAAAACTGTCTATCTGATCAGCTGAACTTCCGGCAACCAACTAAATGGTGGCTTGGTGATTTGAGACCACCTGGATGGCAACAAGGCAATGCACTGGAGACAGATGAGTGGTAGCCATGAGAGCAAAGGGCAAGATGAGACAGGATGTACTTGTACTGCTTGCTGGGCCTGTACCAAAGAGGCTGACAAATAGAGTGGCTACAAGCCTAGAATCTCACATCCAATCAAGTGAGATTTTGGGTGTCTCAGTACACAAAATTGCAGTTTTCCCCAGCAGTGTGTCACAAGATGTAAGGCTTCTTGAAATCATTGAAACACCTGGTACAGCCTAGGTACAGCCTGCCATCACAGCCAATCCAAGACAATATCAGCCTCTATTTTCTTATGGTGTGAAAATGTGCCTCTGCTGTGCATGTGCTGTTGCAATGCAACACTTGCATCAGCACTGCACATGAGCCCCAAGATATATAAAGCTCCTTGCTGCCATCCTTGTACCTCAGTACACTTCTTTTCCTCCATATCTTTTCATTGCTTCAGTGCTGGTCAGTAAGTACACTCTTGCCTACATTGCACTTGCCTTGGGTCACTATGCTGAGACTGTGCTTTAAGCTAGCCATCTTACTGTCTTCTTAAACTCTTCTCAGCATCCATATTCTCATACCATCATGCGCCTCCTAACCTCCCTTGTTTTGTCTGCCACCATCCTTACCAGCACATTCCATGTGTCTGCCACCCCTGTACCTGCCTCTCCCTATGGCAGTGCAGTACCCCGCTCCTTTGGCCACCTCAATCATCCGAGGGGAGGGTCACTGAGCACACTTTACGACGGTGAGGCCCCTCCCGAGGCCCCTCCCGAGGCCCCTCCCGAGGCCCCTCCCGAGGCCCCTCCCAAGGCCCCTCCCCAGGGGCGTGTCATTGCTGTTCGTAGGCCTGTAAACAAAAAAATATCGCTTATAGCGCAATTGCTGGCAGAGAAGAACGCTGCGCATCAATTGCAACCAGGAATACCGGGGTCGCCCCTCTCGCCACCGAGGGGCAAGAAGCGAGACGAGGATTCTGACTCGGACAAGTCGGTGAACGGGGAGATAAACAATGAAGACCATGGTGAAGTGGGAGAGCTGTAGCTTACCTGGTTTCCAGCACACATAGTGATACTGCTCAGCCATCCCCCACGCCATGCTTACAGTCAACTCTGTCCTAACTCATGCCTTTTTTTTTTTCATCTTCCGACCGAGTCCGTTCCCTGCCAAAGTTGACCACAAGTCCATCAATCCCCCGTACTCCATTCCGCAGATTCCAATAGTGTTTGGTACATACATAAAATAGTTCACTGCCGTCGTGGACAAGACGCGCATCGAGAGACCTTTCAATGTTAGGCTGGTAGCTAGTTTACCACCTCCTGTACGAGAACCCCTCCTGTCGCGCGTTGGACAATGTAGCACAATCTTCTTCCTTTCCTGCACGATCGCCAGTGAAGACTGAGTACTGAGTACTGAACCACCAAAACCTTAGCCTGAGAATTACAACAATACATTATTCGGTTGTGTAAGTATCTATGCTAACCAACTTGGATGACTCACTAATGACCATCTAGTATCTCGACGTGCCACCAGAACCCAGCGTAACGTCAGTACACTCACACCCTGGCTGGAACTACAGTCATTCTCTCTCCTCAGTAACCTCCATTGCCACTGAGATTCCTCGTGTTCATGTCACTGGCATTGTTGACAGGCAGCACAACCCACTCAGCTGTACAAAGACCCAAGCCTGGCTCCTATCGAGTTTAGAGCGTCCTTTTTCCTCAAATTAAACAAGAGCATATGGTGTGCGGCATGGCACAAGCTCGGCTCCAACCTCTCTGACCCTGCGGAAGGCTGAGAAACCCTTGGTATTTGGGACGGCAAGGAGTTTCGTACCGACAGTGCGTTGACCCCGTGCTCGTCACTCTACTCAGTTGACACTTAGCAGGCGAGTAGCGGAGCATCAAGTACCATTGTGGTCGACTATCAAGGTACCCTGGCGATTTGCCTTCAACGTACCACGGCACACGCAGGCTCTGTACGTCAATCCTTTCATCAACCCATCCGAACCCCCCTCCTCACACCGGCACGCAGCGCGAAGGAGATGATTGAGACTTTACTCACACTGTACTCGACATCCGTAGGCAACTCGCTGTGGCGAGATCTCGCTCACCCTGCGTCTTCCTTTGAATGTGCGTCCATTGTGAACAGCACCGCAGCGGAGTATCCTGACGGTCAGGGTATCAATCTCAAATTAACGGTTCGGGCTGCCAGACGCGTAAACTATGGCCAGGTGAGTTGAATCTGAATGGGATCACTTTGATCGACTTTGTTAGCGACAGAGCGTCGATGCCATCTATGCCCTCAAAGCTACATGCTCTATGGCGGCGAACAGCACGTCGTGAAATGACTGGCAAATATTCGATGAAATCATCAAGCGTGTCAAAGCTTCGCTTTACCCGAGTTACGTCGGAAACACTGAGGATTCCTACAGCTGACTGACTCCGTCCTAATGTTACCTCCATTATGCAGAACGCTACAGACCAATTTAACTGTGAAACAACTTGAGGTATCTGCACACATGTACCGCTTGGTGATCATCGTGCACCATATCACAGCGCCACTCTTCGTGTGCTCGGAAGACGCTTCCATGCCCATGCTCCTGTGGCAGCCATACATCCACCTCTACGCTACTCTCGCCAGCATCCCCAATCCTTCTGCTCGTACCCGCTTGTTCAGTGTGGAGGACAAGGAAACAGTACCCAGCATGGTGGCGACGACCTCGAACCACGCGGGATATTCTGGGGAGAACGAGCAGCCCGAGTTCAGATCCCTTAGTTATCATGGCAAAATCCTCTCAAAGACGACGAATGGCACGACGAACTTGACGCTGCGCGGTGCAGGAGGTGCACAGGGACCGGACGAGAGCGAGCAGGAGTGGAGTATGGCGACCGTCCGACTGAGGAACGTTGTGAGGCCGGTGCTTTGGGGAGTCTGGCGTCGTTCGAGATATTCGAGTGTGCAAGTTTAGAAGTTTCATCTAGAACAGATAGAGTATTAGGAGCCTGGACAAGGATGTTTCCATCGGGTTGAGGCCTGACAACTGCCTGCTGTATACCGTGAGGGACTTACCGACATGGCTGCTTCAAAGTCATCTAGTTTATACGCGGGCGTCTTTACAGACTCGACAAGAGCCTGATTAAATCAGGAATTTATGTTTCCTCTTTTGATCAGACGCGGAGCTGGCCCAGGCTGGCGCTTCATCTCCTGCTCCAACCTGCCACTATTTGCATATTGTAGTACGACAAGTCCTTGGCAATCAAGCTGGCAAAGGGGTTGTTGACGCATGCGAGCCGTACGTATCAAAGCCTCACCCTCGTGAAGTACTCCTGGCACTCATTGACATCCTCGTGGTATACTATGCGAGGTGCATCTCCACGCTTTAAACACACACCATCTCGTCGCGTGACGGTTGGATTGACGGTCGAGCTGCTCATTCAGTAAGACTCTGGCGCGAGCATCTGCAGGTCTGCGTCTCCAACTTCTACTTGGTACGATATTTTTGAAGTGGAACATCCATTCGATACCAACAAAAACGTACACCAGCTCGGTCATACTGTAGAACCTCTAACGAACAGGGGGAAGAACTTTGCAATACTTACCCAAGAAAACGAAGCAGATCCTGTACAACGCACGAAAAGTGTCTCCCCATAGCCAGCTGGAACCTGTCCAGTGCGTGTCCAAGTCACGCTCACTCCTCACGCTTGCCACTCCGATGCCACTCCGAGTATCAAGCCCTCTTTCTCTTGGCTCTTGGGCGTTTCGAGTTTAGCAGCAAAACTCAATCACTGGCAATCTCCGAACTGCCACTCCACTTCCGCGACCGCGGCCGGAGTGGCACAATCGAGGTATAAAACAATCAAACCCAATGCATCCACTTAGTAGTACCCATCTCACCCACTCACACTCAACAGACGTTTCTTGTGTTGTCCCTCCGTGATATCCTACCTAAGCTAAGCAACAAAACACCAGTGAGCCCACATGTACATCGCTGTACCCCTAGGCCTCTCTCGTAACTGACCTGCGTCCATAGCAAACTAACGCCTCCCCTCTGTACAGCTCTTTCAAGTTCGTCTTCAGGATTTTGTGTGCCACCCAACGGTTCCAATCGAGTCCGAGTACACCTACCAGTGGCTGGTGGCTGGCTGGTGGGGGGTTGACAAGGACTGTTGTGAAGATCTTCAGTGGGATCAGGTTCGATCTCTCCAAAGATTCTTCACGACACTTCTATTCTACCACAACCATCCGGCCCCAAAGCTGGCACAGGCAGTGTCGGGGGACGAAAAGGAAAATCACGATTTTTTTTTTGACCATCGTCATCCGGGTATAGCTCCCGCATTGTCTTCCCTTCGTCCTGCGCACAAAATTCATGTTGTTACGTTTGGGTATCAATCGCACCTTGCACAATCAAAGCGGTTTGGAGGTGAGGTGGTGCATCCACAGGCGGCGCATGGTCACTTTGGCGTATCTAAAATTATTAACTGTAACATTCTGTGCCGATATATGAAAGCTTTAATCTACTACACTACTTTATCTCTGCCTCTTCCCGTTCGAAAACCTTCCATAGTACAATTTTCACCTATATCCGCAACTCTATAGATCTTGTACTCCCCATATCAATCCATCAACCGTGTAAAACCTAGTTGGTATACTTGCTCCGCGCCCGAATCCTCGCACCGTATTTATACCTGTCAGAAAAAGCAAACCCCACAGCATGAGCAAACCTACTCCAAACAAAGCGGGGGATCAAAACAGAAACTCACAGGATGACTGGGAACGGCAACATCAACACTGCCACACCTCCGAGGATACTACACGCCGGACCGACACCGAGGTTATGAAAAAACGCGGTACTAAACACGGGAAAGGCGGCGCCGACGGTGGATCGGAAGAGGTCGTTTCCCGCGAGGACCGACGCGACGTATCGTGGGTAACAGTCCGGGAGATAACTAAAAAACAACACCCACCACACAAAACCAATCCATATAAGTTTTTAAAGAAAGAAGGAGAAGAAGGTTACGGTAAAGACTTACTTGAGTCCAGCTTGGAATAGCAAAAAAGTCCCGCTGGAGAAGAGAGCGGAGGCGATGATGGGGACGATCCAGGGTATACTCGGTGAGGACGTCCACCCGAACATGAAGAGCGAGATGGGCAGGAGGACGCCTCCGACGATCGCCACCGGGAGCCGTTCTTCTGGTACGAAATCTGCAGTAGTGGTGTGAGTCCTTGGTCTGCCACGGGTGGGGGAAGTCGGTGCTTACTTTCTACACCATTGTTAAACTTTGGCTTGAGGATTCGGACGGCGTAGACGATGAAGAAGGCGTATGTGATGACTACACCGACGAAAAGACCCTAATAAAAAAAGATTTGTGTGAATGAGAGTTTTGAACGTACGCGTGCAACGAGAGGAACGCGTACCAAAAACGCTAGACCGTTCTCTGCCAGGTTGAACCCATGCATCTCCACGAACACAACGTTGAACGACTCGATGAAGATGTACAAGATACCTATCAGAACGAACGCAAAAATCATGTTGAAGAGTCGTCCTTCGATGTGAATAATGATAGCGGACGCACCATATACCAATGCGATATAGACGTTCCAGAACGCCACGATGGGCTCAGTAAACCCGAGCACAAAAGGCCTTACGATCGTCATCTGGACAATCTCACCCATCGTCATGTTCTCGCCTTCAATCTCGCCCATGGACTTGAACCGCGAATCGCCGGTGAGAGCGCGAATACGCACAGCTCGGCGGTACAACAGCCTAAAATAATATCAAAAATGTAAGCCACAATGGTCTCGTGACAGATTCACTCCATCACCGATACTGACGCTTGAGAGCTTGTCTCCGGAAGGAAAAAAGCCAAAAACACAAACGACGCTCCAGAGAGCCACATGAGGATCCAAATCGTCCACGTCCATCCCTCGGCTTGAACCGCAAACCCACCGACGACAGGACCGAGCACAGGACCCGCCACCGCCGCAAGACCCCACAACCCAATCACAACCGCCCTCCATTCGTCCGTCCACATGTCCACCAAACTCGCCCCACCCGTCGCCAAAGCTGGACTACCGACAAACCCCGCTAGGAACCGCAGGGGAAGCAACGCGCCCAAGTTTTTAGACAAGGCGGTGGGGATTTGGAGGAGGACAAAGATGAGGAGGGAGACGATGTACACTGACGTTCTGCCGAACTGGGGAATCTCGGAGAGAGGGGAGAGGAACATGGGACCGGTGCCGTACCCGAGGACGAAGAGCGTTATACCGAGCGAGGCAGCTACGGTCGAGATTCCAAACTTTTCTGAAATGTCGGGTATCCCAGGTGCGTAGATCGCAGAGCCGATGTAGATGCTGAACGTCAAGAGGCAGATGTCGAACGTGACAAAACAGCGTTTCGCTAGAGACCACTGTGAGGAAAGAACGCTTGTTTAGCACCGGTGAAAAAAGATTTGGGATGGTTTTTGGGAACATACGTTTCTCGGATTCTCAGGGTCGGTTGTTGAATACCAGTCGACGATGTATGGATTCGATTGCGTCTCTTCTACCTCTCGTTGCTGAATCTGAGAGATATCGCCCTTCTCTTTATCGGCAGCCATTGGTCCCACAGTTTGTTTCGTTCTGGCAGCGTCCACATCGCTGCTTGCGTCACTAGAATCTCGGGGCCTCTCGTCAACCTGAACCTTCGCTCGTGCTTTCTCATCCCCAAACTTCTGCTCACTCCCACTCGCTCTCTGTTTATCGTTCCCCTCGTAATTGCGCGCCGCCAAAGTCGACGCGTCCGAATTCGAGCTCGTGTCACTGGCAGAGTTTGAATTTCTACCCGCGTTGGCGTGCTTTGCGTACTTTTCGGGTAGCACGTAGTCTGGCTGCTCTTCTGCGTAGCGGAACCTTCGTCGACCGGAAGCGTAGTAGATGAGCTGGCCAACGAACGATTCTCCTATGACGTCGCAGCCCATAGCGAGTCTGTGGCAGCAAGTCTAGGGAGGGTGGGTGAGGGGGGTGGAGAGAGAGAGAGATAAGAGATGTAGCGCAGCAAGGTATGAAGGAGATGACAATCCCTCCACTGGGCAAAACGGTGGCTGACGATATATATTCCTAGCATTTCGGATGACTAAACCGTCGACGCGCGGGACGATGTAATATGGCTAGCGACGGTCAGCCGTGCCATGCCCGTCGGATTTTGACCCACATTGTTTTATTTGCAGCGAAAAGTCTGTAAGCACGGCGAACAAATGTCAAAACCCAAAACTTGGCGAGTCACTGCGTGCGTGTGGGTTTGTTTACCATGACGTAGTAGTATGTAGTATGTAGCCGTCGATCGAGAGCGGAAAGGACAATCCTATTCCTTATTTTCCTGAAATAGTCCCTTCCGCATTTGCCAGACTGATATTCTGATTAATCATCCAAAACTGCTTATACGTGAGCCTTTGCGTTGGAGTCGATTCAAGTACTCACCGTCCAGTCACTTCCTAATAGTAAAGGAGCCTTGACCGAGTTTGAAGAGACACGGACGGCTTGAAAAGGCAGGCTTTCAACTTGAATTGCCTGGCAACGCCACAAACAAACAAACCGAACCTCAGGATTCAGAAAAAAGCTTGCACGAGAGCTAAAGGTTACCAGTAGAGATCACGGTCAGTGAATGTTCAACGTTCAACCTTAGTACACCTACACATCATGATGTTGACACACCAGTTGGATGTCATCGTCGCCGTTCACTGCGAACCAAAGCTGGCTTGCTATGAATCGTCGTGTGTTCTCTGCGTATACGTATTCCTTCGTAGAATACGAAGCCTTGTCTATGAGATACAGATACATCATATCAAAGAATGGCTGGAATAGTCCGATCTTTCGTAGACGCCTCCGAGTCAGTGGTACCACATTCTTGACTGAAAGACAAATTTACTGCTGTCGTTTGCAATTGCTAAACGACGCGTTTCATTAATTGATATTTCTTGGCCTCGGATGATAATAACGAAATCGGCGGGTTCACTGTTCACCCTCAAAACGTACAGTACACACCCAACAACCAACGAACGAACGTGATAAATACAATCCCAACATACATACATACATACATACATACATCTCCACCACAAATCACAAATCACAAATCACCAATAAAATAAAATAAAGAACCATCCCAATAAACCCCCCTTTCCCCACCCCCCCCCAACCCACCCGAGCTCAAATCTGCTTCCTAAACCTCACCCGCTCCCTCAACTCGACTTCATACCTCGACGGCTGCCCACCCCTCTCCCTCTCCTCCTCAATCCTCAGCGCCACGTTCTGAAACGGCCTTTCGAAATCCCCACCCCAAAACTCTCGTCGTCCGAGTCTCCCACCACCCCCACCATCTCCTGCTCCTGATCCTCTCACGCCCACGACACCCACACCAACGCCGACACCGACGCCCTTGGTGATACTACTCCCACTACCCGCAACACTCTCCTCATCCCCCAACATCGTCTTCCCCATAGGAACGTACAATTCCGATTCTTCCAACACTCTCCCACCTCCTCCACCAACTCCTGCTCCTGCTCCTGCTGCTCTGCTTTCCTCACCCCCATCATGACATTCCTCCGGGGGAGACTTGACAGTATCCAACTCGAACGAAACGAACACAGGTTCTCCGAGTCGAGCCAAACCACCACCACTGTCGTCATTATCGCCATCATCGTTGGTGTCGTTCCATAATGAGAAGCGACGTTGATTGTTATTTTTGTAGTTGTTGTTGGGGCTGGGGCTTTTGGACTCGAAAGGGTGGCTGTCAATGTCAAGGAGGAAAGGGCGTCCGAGGATGTGTGATATGAACGCTCTCGAAGCTCGAAGTAGAGCCTTTTCCAGAGAGAAAAAACCCGAATCCAAAAAAAAAAAAAAAATCGAGTGAGATTGAGTTGTGTTGGAGGATCAGAGTCAAAAAAGCCGCTGGATCTTTAAGAAAAAAGATACTGACCGGATCGGTGATTGCAAGTAGAGCATAAACAACCGCACGTCCCCCATAAAGAAAGTCGCCTGTCATAAGTAATAGGTTTAATAGGTTAGCAAATTATCACCCCCTAGGACGACGCGCAATCCAAATCTTTCGATGACACGTACTGAGGAGAAGAACGTTGTAATCCTAAAATAAAAAATTGTAACAATGGTCAAGATCACGGATCACGGGAGATTTGAACGTACAGTCTTGGTATGTACACCGTCGGTGACGGTCGCGTGTATCACACACATGATACTGGTAAGGTTGATGATGCACGATGTCATCGGATACAAGCCTAACATAACGTTGCATTTGTAAGTTTCATCCTCAAAAACAAAACAACAAAACAACAAAACCACAAGGGAATGATCTCGTCGCGCACCTATACGAAAGATGACACCCCTGTACGCGTTCGCGTGATCGACAGGTTTCAAAAACCTCGAAGCGACAGAAGCAGTCGATCCTGACCGGACGTGCGTCGTCGTCGAACGCGCGGCAGAGTTCATAGACGAAAGACCGAGTTGGCGGCGACGAGACTTTAAAAAAAAAGGGACGTCAGATCGCAAACGTTGGTAGGTAGAGCAAATTTTGCCGCGGTGAGAAAAAAAAAACTCACTTGGTGCCTCAACATATGAACGATCACCGCGATAGAAACGACTACTTCTCCAATGACTGTTAACCCTGTCCACAAGAGTTGCGTGCCTATCTGTCAACTAAGTCAACACCGTGACAACATCTCCAATGACAGAGAGCACAAGCGCGCGAACACACCTGCCAAGCTAATCTCTGAGATCGATTGTCGTTTGTGTACCAACAATCTTGTACCAAAGGGTCCCATCTTCAGAAAAACCAAATCCAAAAACCCAAAAAAAGTCAGACAATCGATACCGAAGAAGAAAGACACTGTGACGTTTAGTACCCACCCGTATTGTTTGGCGGCGTAAGGCGGGACTGTGATGGCGAGAGCTAACAGGGCTGCTCCCACGATGTAATACTTTTCCATCTTTTGCCCGTTGACGTGGTGCACGACTACCAACCTAAAACGCAATTTTTTTAAAAAAATTTTGCTTCTTCTTCAGCTTTTCGCACTCCACAGAAAAACAGAAGGAGTTGGGGTTGAAGGTTACTTACTGGAGGTTGAGTGCGATAGCAAAAAGAAGCATACAAGACCATTCGAGCGTCAACTAGTAGAAAATGAGATGGTTGTTCCATAAATCCCTCCCGTTCGATGCCATGAAAAAATCAACGTGTGCACATTGCACTTACCACTTACCTGGAGGACGAATATCGAAAATCCACATAGAAAACCTGGGCCGGTCAACGAGCCTCCTACGGCGCTGAAAATCCCAAAGAACATGCTGCGTGCATAAAACCTCTCATAAGTATATGGTGCACTCAAACTCAAATCCCACCACTGGGCCGAGGGCCGAATATGGAAATGAGCCTGTATGTACGCACTTTGCTATGAGAGCCCACTTGAGCAGCCTGAAGCTCACGCGATCCAAATGAACACGAGAGGACGGGTGGAGGCTGAACACGAAGATGACGACCAGGACAATGAAACATAGCACCGCTCCCACTGCGGATGTTACTGCCCACAGGTGGTTCCTAGTACCGTTGTTGTGATTTATTAGTAGACGCAGGATGGATGAGCGATGGAAACGAAAGTTGTACTGACGAGACGGTAACCATATGATCTGTGAATACGAATCCATTGCTGCCATCCATGGTGACAGAAAGAGGCCTACTGAGGAGGGTATCTTGGGGAGTTGGGGGATCTGGGCTAGCAGTACATGGGAGGGTGGGTCCTCGGCTAAAAGGAACGGTGAGTGTGTGTTCTATATAGCCACCGCCGCTGTGGAGAAAAAAGATGGGGTAGGAGATAGTAGCAGCGACACATTTTTGGGTTTTGAGACAAAGCGGTGTAGTATGCTGCACTGGTATGCCGAAAGTGGAAGTGCCGACGAACGGGAGCGCGGCATTGTCCGAGGTTGGCCATTATTTTTCAAGAACCCTCCCGTGCAGCTCCACCTATGTACGCATTCGACGGAGCAGAGCGTGCGCCGAGCAGCGAGGGTTCATCATAACATCTTGTGTGTTCAAGCTGCGCAGTATACTCGCCTGTCGACAGATTGAAGCGCAATCTGTAGCTCAATCTAGACATGAAGTGTGTTCGTGGTGTGATATCTATGACCATAGACCCCCCATTGCGACCAGAGTGCAGTGTTGTCCTTTCGAGCGTGGGGCCAACCTTGAAGGAGATGAGCGGAAGCAACTAGCAATGCAAGCAATTAGCATCAGATCTAGAAAGAAGATTGAGGGTGGGCGCAGCTTACCTTTCCACCGCATTACGCGTACTGCTGACAATCAACGCAAGCTAGACTAATGGACCCTTCAGAGTAATTTATGTTGACAGAGAATTAACTCACTAGCATGCAGTACGCATTAATCACACTGCACATCAGGGTCGATTATTATTGAAAGATAGGCGCTGAATATATGAGATATTGTTCACATATTCTTTACATGCGCTCGAAGAACATGACAATGATATATGCTTATAAAGACCGCATATCATTGTCATATTGCTCGTATATTTTAAGTTCATGACCAGCGGCCGCCGCCCTATATAGTGTTCGACTATATTAAATTAGACGCTTAACGTACGAGCGCCGTAGTTACCGTATATAAGACTTACTCCGGTCAATGCAACGTAACGCACTTTTGATCCCCAACTCCCACTGTGTGATCCCTCTCAGTCTTGCTCTCTCAACACTTTCCTCTACTTTCATAGCCTTCTAACAGGTTATGAGCCCCGGATAAGCTCACTACCTCACTCATATTACTATCTGCACTCACTCTCTGCCCGTTGGTGGTTAAACCGCCGCGTGCCCACTAGTTGATGAGCTCTGATCCCACTGATCAGCCTCAACCTCGTCGTTCTACGCGCGAACGAAAACAAACCGACTTTCTTCGAGGCACTATCCCTCGTACCACTCGCAGGAGACGTACCCCGGTCTTCACTCCTACTCCTACTCCTCCTCCTGCTCCTACTCCTCCTCATCAACCTCAAATGTCTTCCGCTTCTCGCGCTGGTACCCCAGGTCCTGCACCTTCTGCTGCACCTTCCGACCACACTCCCAACGTCGCTTCTACCTCTGCCGCCGTCGACCATCCCACTGCCCGCATCACGGCATCACGACGAGTCTCAGCACCACCCTCTGATCGCCGTCGCACTCCTTTCGACACACTCCGCGACGACTTCGCCCGTCGTCACACTAACAAGGACGATAGCGACGATCCTATGGACGACGACGAGGCGCACGAAAGGCGAAGGGGCAAACTGCCCAGAGCTCATCGTGCGCCGTCCCCCTCGCCATCTGGCCCCACTGACTCTGCGCGAGCAGTGTCGTCCCTCCTTTCCGTGCCTCCAAAGCACGATGTGGAGTATACTATGTCGCTTAGCGACGTCCACAAAGCCTTCGCAGACGTTGGCAAACTCACAGGTCCCGATACCTGGCCGATGTGGAAATTCCGCGTCGATACTGCGATGTCGACCATCGTCGACTTCTACAGCTACAGGGGTGGTCTGACCATTCCTCAAGAGGTCCAACGGGCCGTCTTCAACGTCCTGGCCGGACACATCGCAGACTCTGTGATGGCGAACTATCTCAACGAGACCGCGCCTCACAGACTCATGGAGAAACTCTCCGAACATTTCGAACCGACTTCTACTATGTCGGACGCAAACGAAATTTTCCAACTCTTCTCCCTCCGCCGCCCTGTCCACGAAATGGATAAACTCCTTGATGATGCACACAACCTATACTCGAAGATTTTGTCTAAGGGTATTGAGTTCCCCCAACACATCTTCTACTCCGCCCTCGTCGGCATCATCCCTCCCGCCTATGCGCATACTCGCGCTAGCTACGAGGCTGGCGTGCGTTCTCGTACTCCTGCGGGCGAGAAGTACGACTACAACCCCATCTCCCTGAGCGTCGAGCTACGCCGCGACTTCCATAGCTGGCGACTCGCTCACCCACTTGACCGCTCTCGGTCCAAGGGTTCGTCAACCCTCGTCCCTCGTGACAGGCCCGCTGGTGGTTCATCCGCCGCGTCGCCAGCAGTCGACAAACGTGTCGAACGTCCGGCGAAAGCCACTTCCTCCGCTCGTGCGGCCGCCGCTCCTTACTCTAAGGAGAAGTCCGTCCGTGACACTTCGAAGATGAAGTGTTACAACTGCAACGAGACAGGCCACACAACGCCTACTTGCCCTTCGCCCTGGACGGAGAAGTCCAAGGAGGCGATGAAGAGGAAGGGTATCACTCGGAAGTCTGTTGCTGCTGGTGCCAAGGGCAAAGCTGCCACTGCTGCCGCTGCTGTTGTTACTCCCGCTGTTGCTGGTCCGTCGACAACTACTCCTCGTCGCAACCAGAGCGCGTGGGTGTCGGCTCTCTCTGAGTCTGACGTCACTATGCACGTAAGTACTTCGCTTACTACTACTACTTTTCCTACTCTACTTCCGCTGTATGCGACTTCGTCAATAGACGAGTCGGTACATATTCTTGATACTGGCGCGACTATACACTGTACGCCGTATCGAGACTTACTTTTCAATGTCCACTCCGTACCAACTATCGTACTGACTGTTGCCAACTCAGAACAACTAGTTTTGAAACTCGCTGGTGACATGGTACTCGAGGTGGAACAGGAAAGTGGTAAGCTTACTGAACTCCTGCTAAAGAACGTCTACTTCAACTCAACCCTACCTTTTACTTTAATCAGCGTTGGAAAATTGGACTCTGATTATCGTTTTACTTTTTATCACAATCTTTGTACTATATACGACTCGAACTCGACTTGTGTGGCTGTTGTTAGAAAATCAAATGATTTATACACGCTATCATCAACTCGAGTGACTTCTTTAGCAAGCGTGCATAGAACTGGCATTACTTTACTTGAACTACATAAAAAACTCGGTCATCTCAGTTACTTCATGATCAAGAAACTACTTCAAACTTCGTCAATCATTACTGATCATATAACTGACCATACTGAAACTCCGTGCGAGGATTGTTTACTTAACAATATCCATCGCAATACTGTACCCAAACTTCGTTCTTCATCGTTAGCTGAAGCTTTCGGAGATCACTTCCATATCGACATCTTTGGGCCTCTACCCACAGCGTCGATTACTGGTAAACACAAATACTGGTTGACTATCGTCGACGATGCTACTAGATGGTTAGTACTTGCACCACTAGTTACTAAAGATGATGCCTATACTCAATGGGTCATTTTCTCTACTGAACTGTTGACGCAATATGGTATTCGTGTCAAGATACTTCAAGCCGATAACGACGGTGTCTTTACCAGTAAAGCTATGACCGCTTACTTAAAAACTCAAGGAACTATACTACGTCTTACTGTACATGATACTCCTCAGCAAAATGGTGTTGCTGAGCGTGTACATCAAACTATTATGAACTTGATTCGAGTAAACCTGCATACTGCATCCTTACCAAATCGACTATGGTGGTACGCTGCATTATACGCGATGTATGTGTACAATCGTTCTCCTCGTACTATACTTAACTACAAAACTCCTTACTTTAAGCGATATGGCACAGACGCTAACCTTGATGGACTTCAAGTCTTTGGTCAGCCGTGCATCGTATACGACGAATATCGCACAAACAAACTAGCATCTAAGGGTAAAAGGGGAGTCTGGATAGGCTTCGCTGAACACTCTAAAGGTCACTACGTTTACTTCGGACAACGTGTTGGAGTTGAACGTAACTTGCAATTCGTTGACTCTACGATACGAATTGAAGGGGAGAAAGAACCAAATGTCGAAAAACTTACCACTGAAAAACAACTTGAACTTGAGGACAACCCTCACATAGAACCAATGGAAATCGACGAGCCTGACCCTACTGGTCCAAGGCGTTCCAACAGAACTCCTCAACTATCGCGTAAAGCTCGTGGCCTAAACTACGACGAAGTAGACACTAATATTGCTTTCTACTTAACTGAGTTTAACGCTTACTATGCTGAGGACGTCGGTGACCCTGTCACTTTCAAAGATGTACTCAATCACCCTCTCAAAGACGATTGGTTTAAGTCTATGAAACTTGAGGTTGATACACTAGAACAACTCGGCACTTGGGAATACTGTATCCCGCCGCCAAATGCCAACATTACTGGTTCTCGCTTCGTCTACAAGACCAAGTATGAACATGGCAAAGTTACTAAACTCAAGTCAAGACTTGTTGCGCAAGGATACTCTCAGCGCAATGGTATTGATTACTATGCAAACGACTTGTTCGCTCCAGTCGCGCGCATGAGTTCTATGCGACTCATACTTACACTTGCGGCTTCACTACACTTCGAGATTAACCAACTCGATGTTAAGTCCGCTTACTTATACGGTAAGATTAACGATGATGAAGATCTTTATCTTCGTCCGCCGCCTGGCGACTTATTGCCCAACTTGCCTAAGGGCTGGGTTCTTAAACTACGCAAAACTATCTATGGCCTTAAACAAGCCGGACGTCGCTGGTACAAGGTACTATGCGATATACTTTTCCAACTTGGACTCAAGCGTTCAGACTACGATAACGCTGTCTTCTACCTTTACAGGGGAGAAAAACTAATACTTATACTCGCTGTTCATGTCGACGATATTACTCTCTGTACTATCACTTCTGTCGTCGCTGAACAATTTGAGATAGCACTTAGACAACATGTCGAGGTAACAAACGGTGGTACTATCCACTGGATGCTTGGCATGGAGATCGATTACGACAAAGCCTCTGGTGTTATCAAGCTTCGTCAACGCGATTATATCCAAACTATACTTAAACGAAACAACTTTGACCACGATCATACACGCCGTACGCCTATGATACACGAGCACAACTTAGCCCCCCGTGACTCGAAAGAACCTCGTCAGGACGCTGACGCTATTAAACAATACATGTCTTTAGTCGGTGGTTTACGATACGTCGCTGACTGTACTCGACCAGACGTTGCATACTGCACTGGTCAACTTGCACGATACTTAGCTGACCCTTCTAAGGAACACTTCGCTGCAGCTAAACAGTGTTACCTATACTTGAAGGGAACGTGCGATTACTGGCTTGTCCTAGGAAACCAAGCAACTACTACTAATACTTCACTTGTCGGATACGCTGATTCTGACGGTATGACTACATACGGCAATAAACCAATAATGGGCTACACCTTCACATACAATGACTCGCTTATCTCTTGGTCAAGTAAGCGTGGTTCACTAGTAACACTATCGGTCACCGAAGCCGAATTATATGCCTTAGCACATGCGTCAACTGAGGCTATATATCTAAAAGCACTCATTGACGAACTACTTAACTTTACTATGGATCCTGTCAAAATGTATACTGACAGTGCATCAACTATTGCCATTGTTAGCTCACCTGACGAGCAACATTCGCAACGAACTAAACACTTCGAAATTCGTAAGAATTTCATCAGCGATCGTGTACTCAAGAAGTATATAACTATTCATCACATATCTTCTAACGATCAACGTGCTGATACACTTACTAAAGCACTACCTCTCGAAAAACTCAAGCACTTCAATGAACTACTTCATATTCGTGCTTGAAGGGGAGTGTTCGACTATATTAAATTAGACGCTTAACGTACGAGCGCCGTAGTTACCGTATATAAGACTTACTCCGGTCAATGCAACGTAACGCACTTTTGATCCCCAACTCCCACTGTGTGATCCCTCTCAGTCTTGCTCTCTCAACACTTTCCTCTACTTTCATAGCCTTCTAACATATAGCGGTTCACGCGCTCGCATTCAGCTCGGCATTCAGCTCATGGCAGTTGATCAATGACAGTACTTCCATATATGTGTGCAGAATGTACGTATACGGATACATGCAACGTGTGTACGAGAATTACGCTCATAACTGACCTGCTGTCGTTGTCAATGCACGCATAGCGCCATGCGGTTGGCAAAATAGTTCGAAGTTCGGTCAATGTCGATGTCGCTGTCGTGCAGGCAGGATTCGCGTGAGTTCAACTGGAATTCCAAGCTCCGTCGACGTACATGAACGCTGCACGAGCAGGATCCGCGTGCCGGTTGATATCGAGACTTGCAATTGACGGCTTCCGGATCCATCAATATACCTGCATGCGAAAAGTTGTGAGCTTTGAAGACCCGGGGCAGCAAGACACACACCTTGGTCGCGACCTGCATCGTGCCAGCCATTCTCTAGACAACCTCCGCGTACGCACTCTACATGTCGAGGCAACCAGAGACGAGCACGCTCCGCAGCAGCCTACCTCCCGAGCCCACTACCGCCACTGCGCGTCCCCCTTCCTCTGAGCTTGGGCAGCCTTCTGCTAAACGCACGCGTATCCACACCAGCGTCGCATCAGAGCCGGCTGGATGTACCTTGGCATCCGAACGTCGATTCTCTGTGCATACTTCACAGCCATCTCAGCACCCTCGCAGCACGACTCAGCCTCCTCACAGTGCACAGACAGCCGGCACATCCTCTGGCTTTAGAAATCCATTCACTCGGCCAGGCACTCGTGCGCCATCTGAATCCTCCCATACGTCCTCCACCTCGGCTCGTGCTGTGCCGTTCTACGGACGTCCATCGTCTGCGACGTCTAGTAGCGGCTCCGGTGGGTCTGGCATTCCAAAGGTGATCTCCGACAATCTTGCATCCTTGAATGACTTGCTGCAAGGCGTGCAGGCCAAGACGGAGAGCCAAGACGGACTCCTAAAAGATGCGAGGCGACGGTTGAACGACCTGGACAAATATGTGGCTGCATTGGACGAGACAATGCATGCAATTTCCGAGGGCATCACAGAGCAGGACGAACAAATCAAAACGCAGGATGAGCGAAACAACATGCAGGACGACCAAATCAGTACACTCGACAACGCCCTAGCTCACCTAGAAGCCCGGGTTGCTGATTTGCAAGCTGCGCTTGGTGGGTCCCCGGTCGATAGAGAGGGGGGGCGAGTGCAAGGTACACCAGCCATCCGTGAGACAGGCGGTAGGCCTGCGCAGAAGAGAGATCGCACCCCCTTGATCAACGTACGCAAATTCATCAGTGAGATATATGTGTGAGCACTTACAAATTCCGTTGTGTAGGGAGTTATTCGAGCAGCCCTGCGCAAGCTGATGGGGATGGAGACCACTCATGCCGCTGTGCCTGATGCCCTCGAAAATGGCAAGTTCTGGACCGCAGACGATCAAGCAGACAAAGATCGCCGCCTGAGACCACACTGGGATTCATGGGCGGTCAATGCAGATGCTTGGCAAGCAGAGTTCATCGAGACAGTGACTACCCGCGGTCACCGGTGGTACTCCAACGGGGATCCTGAGGCCATGCAGGAGTTTCTCAAAAAGGTTCCAGAAGCCGACATTGCCGTCGCTCTTTCGACAGCATGGACAAGCCTGAGAGTTAAGTATCAGGGTCAGCAGAAAGACCTGGACGACAAGCAGCGCGTGTTGCGACAAAACCGCCGACGTACTCGCAAAGACAATGTACGTACCTTCGTAGTTGTGCTATCCTGCACATTGCACTAAACAGTCTGTCGATCAGAAATATAGGGAACGGGCGAGGGAGCGCGACAAAATTGCGCGGATGGCCGGCCAAAAGTGGAACTGGTTCTTTCGCGCAAAGTACCAGTCGTCGGACCATTCAGAGGTCGAGGAGGTTGAAGGGGAGGGGGATATGTTTAGTGACAACGACAATGGGCCACCCGCTCCGAAGAAAGGGAACCATATTTTTGTGTGTCATCGGCCAATGTATCGAGCTGCGTGGGTAAGTGGATCTGCTTCTTGACCAGCCGAAGCGTGTTTACTAGGCAAAAAAAACAGGTCAATGAGCTTATTGATGAGTTGGACGTTCATGTTCGTGCGGCCCAGAACAACAACCATCGCCCCATCAAAATGGGAGACCCTGTTGAGCGCGACTTACCAAAACGACACGGAAAGCAGGAACAATCTGAGGTTATCAGCGAGGATTGTGTTGATCCAGAGTGGTTAGCAGCTCACCCGGATCAGCATGTGCTGTCTCGCATCCAGCCTTCTGCAAGCGGCTCACAACCTGGATATGATGCAGGAGGCTCAGATACGCGTGGTTAGCACAAAGAAAGACGGAATGCAGGCGTACATACTAACTGTGATGTAGGCGCAAGTCAAGCCCCTCATGGCGCTCATGCTAGTAACCCTGCTTCACCGGTAAATGGGGAAGGACCTGGCGAAGGTGCTGATAGACGTGGTCATGACTCGCCACTCGGTGACAGAGACTATTTGTGACAGACTGAACGTACGTATTCGCTCGTTTTCATGACCGTCCTCGTCTTCGTTTCCAAAAGGATTTGCATTTGATTCTTGTCCGTACTGTGTATTGATGAAATCAGTTAGTTAGTTACTGTAGCTCGAAAGCAAACGATAGGACGTACATGGCATGTAGACATAGCGACCCAAAATGATCCCCCACCGGGTCCATGATACTTTAGCAATCCACGCGCGAATTGACCAGAAAACGCTGTGATAGGGACAACTTCGCGCTGTCCTAATGCTCGCGCCTTCCATAGAGAAATCCCCAGATCTGCTGCCCTGAATAACTGCTGATCAACCCTGAACATTACTGTGAGAACAATGCGTACCACATATCCCATGGCATTCTCGGTGTATCGGCACGCCGAACAAACCTTCGCACAATAGCGCATGTATGTTCTAGAGCTGGTAGCGTCGAGTTGTTCCGGGTGTGTGATACAGCCAGGATCAGCTCAACTTGCACTGGATGCCGTCCGTGGATGTAAGCAAGGCGGTGGGCATGGCCCCGCTGTTTTGTTGCAGCTCCATATCGAAGCCCATCCACCGTGACATGACTATAGGACTTCATCGACGTAGCCATGAAGGGTTCACCAAGATGGGACGGAGCCGTCTCAGGTACCAAGTCGACATCTTCCTGCCACAACGCCTGAAGGTATGCTAACACCATACCGTATAAATCGTCAGTATCCACAGCGTCTGACACCTTCAAATTGATTTGGCTCGACTGTCGTGGATACTGTATGAGACCTGAGTTCACGTCAGGCACGAGTATCAATCAATGCTAAGGTGCATACTCACCGGCATCAGTGCGAACGGCCGAGTCGATCATACTCATCAGGGTGTTGCGTCGAGACCCTTTCATGTTACCGCCGAGATACGTCTTCAGGGTTGAGGCGATCAACCTGTCATCCTCTGTCCAATCTTCGAGCGACTCTATTTGGTTTATCTACCATACACACAGATTTTAGCAGACTCCGTCATGCTGTATAATGGGAGCTTACCAGATCTGAGATGAGAGAATACTTTACCCAGCCCCGCATCAGGGTACCCTCCAGCTCGCCGCCGCAATGGCCATTGTGTTTAAACTTCTTCATGAATCCGTTGTTCTGCTCGAGTGGCATGCACCACCATCCTGGCACAGGGCCATACCGCAGTAAGAACTCCGGGTTGTGTTCCGAAAGATGAAAATTTGGTGTGAGGTGACAATGCATGCGAGCCCAAGCACGACACGCACGGCTATGACAATCCGCCGCTCGCGTTATCTCATTTGGAGTGATCGAGCGGCAGGCGTAAATTCGCACAGCTGTTGAGTGCTGTAGAACGCAGTCGTAGTGGTGGCGATAGTTGCGATCCATCTTGATATGAGTGTTCGCCTCATAGTCGTCTGCTGTCGTTTCTGCCTGCAGTGAAATAGCCTCGCAACGGCGTTTCTGCAGCATGCGCTCCTTCTGCGCCTCAGCTCTTGCTGCATTGGTATCCGCTCTAGGTCTTGGTGCGTCAGTATCCGGGATTATACCATTTTGCTCCCATGCACAGTAGAGTGCGACTGGTGTGATGCTCCCCATACTGCGCCACTCATCTGCCTTGAGATTACCTTCCTCGATCTGGAAATGGTACATCATCTGTTCGAGACTCTGAGGTAATAAGCCAGTCATGCGTACCTTTCGTGGTACGCGACCAACTGAGCCCGGCCATTCAATAGATTCCAGGAATTCGTTGAATTTATCCAGCGGCTTATCGCTACGTGAGCGCGCTGTCAGCATACCACCGCCGAGGATGATTTGTCTCATAACATGATGGATCTCGCCTTACGTATAATGAGTCTTGAGTAAGCTATGAACACAGATAAACATACCAAGGAAAGTCGAGTGTACAAACTCGAGAGGGGAATCTCGGCTAGGTGACCAACCTGGTAAGAGATTCAGCTCTGACCAGCGAACACCTCGTTTTTCGGATATCTCATCTCGTGTTGCTCGATCTTCATCACGCGCAATAAATGCGTACTTGAGAAAACGCAGGTCATCGCGAGGTTGAAATGCTACGGCGAGTCAGGATCACGGCTCAGAGTGAGAAATATAACTCACTAGAGCGAGTGAAGCAGTCCGGATGAGTGAGAGATGCAAACGGCTGTTTGCACCATGTGCACATAAAGTGCTTACTAGTGACTGTCCGAAGACCAGCCACTTTTCGGCTGGCCGGAAGGTCTGAGGAGTTAAGAAACACCCGGCTGTGAGTAACAAGCCGCTCAGCTTGCCCGTGAATCTTGAATTCTACTCCTATAAAGTGATGGATCCTGAGTCAATTGCGAGTTAGCTATCAAGAGATGAATGTCTCACTCACCGTCTCCGAGTATCAGCATATCTTTGACGAAGGGCTCAAGGACGGAGTTGAGTTGCTCTAGTGAAGGTTCTGATGGTCCTGGTAAAACGCACACTAGGATCGTTTCTTCCCTGAGGAAGCGCTTCTGTCGTGGGTTATTGCAGAAGGTAAGGTACATTGCACCCGTGGAGTGCTTCCCATTTTTGACGGGCTGGAACCTGCACAATTTCAAGCAACAGGAATGATCCGGCTGAATTACAAACAGCTCACCAATCAATGTTGATCATGACCAGTAAACCGTTGGGAAGAGCGACGAATCGTTGGTCTAATTCATGCACATCAACATCTTCGACACCCCATGTGCCCCCGCGTCGCCGTAAAAGCCCTGCTTGAGCTTGTCGCCAGCCAGATCCATCGTGAATATCCCGCATGACAAAGTCTCGGTTCGGAAACGCGTCGAGTCCTTCTCGCGGATCTGGAGAAACATGTCCCGCAGCATCATCGGGAGTACGCCATTGCTGAAACTCTTCCAGTTTGCCGGGTCGTAGCAACAGGCGTTGATACTGAGGGATTAGCGGGCAATAGGGCATAATTTTTACCGGAATGCGCTTGACCTTGCCATTCACCTGTTTCAATGAGTATATGCGCCCTTTTGTACACCCTGGCTTGCGGCAGAGAGGGCTAGTGAGCGTAGAGAGTTCTTTGGGGTGGTGGATATCCCAGCAGACATCACAGATGAAGTAGTAAGTGATGTATTGGTCTGGATCGACTCCGAGCCGTCGTTCAACTGTGCGCAAGGTGCGAGCCATGTTCTGAAGGCCATGGATGGAAGGACCTCCGCGGGCTTGAAGACTATGTAATGCATGATAATGAGCATCGAGCTGAGACTTGATGGATTCTTGAGTGGCATGATTAAAAGACGCCTCGATGAAAACCCGGATGTAAATGTTGCGGAGGATGGGGTCCTCATAAAAGGCAGGAGGTAGATCGTCATGAGTAGAGCCGAGAAGATCGGAATCGTCCTGCTCTTCATCATAGATGTCATCCAGCTCGACAAACAAAGGGTCGTCCGCGAGAGATACGCCGCTGTTGTCGTCTTCGTCATTATCAGGCTCGGACTCGGAATCATTGGAGTCATCAGAACTAAGGTCTTCACTAGAGCTAGAGGGCTGCCAGTCAGAGGGTGTCGGAGATCGCAAGATCGCGTGGTGATCAAGTTCAGCAGAAGAAGAAGGTGGCAGTATGTACGCATCTTCACCCAACGTGTTGTCGAGCTCGCCTACCGGACTGACACTGCTGCAGATAGAAGTAGGCGCATTGACATCGTGGTATTCAGTTGGGTACGCGGGGGGGTTAGGCTCTGGGTCGTCGAGTCGGACAGCTGCAAAACGCTGTTTATGCTTCAAATCTTCTCTTGCTGCCTCGATATCAGCGGCCGTCTGTTGCGCGAGGTGCCTCTTGATATTGCGCGCCGACTGAAGTAAACCACCTTTTGTCTTGCACAGATCGCATGGACAGAGGGTGAGAGGGTTGCGCATGTGTTGTGATCTATGGCAGCGAGTGGTGGCAGCATACAGTCAATGAGACGTCTTGACTTGCGCAACGTCTGGGATGACTTACCTAACAAGGCAGGAGACACGTGACATAGAAGCGCTCGCGCGACAAAGCGTGATCGACCATGAATGAGTAATTACACCCTCCAGTACAAATCCGAGAATCTGCAAATGAATGCGAGTTTTGAGAGAGAGAGAGAGGGTGGATAGTGTACAGGGGAGAAGGAGTGTTTTGCAGCTCGCCCCCTTCAGACGTCCCGTGAGTGCTCAGCCGAAATCTATCAACGGTCCAGCCGACAGGGCAGTGTCCGATATCCGTCGACGGTTAAGCCGACAGGATATCGACCCTGGCGATGTTGCCGGTAGGAAACGAAGGGTCCCAGTAAGCAGATTCGGGGAGTGTCTTGTACCAATGTGCTCGAAGGCATGCGGATCCGTGAAGAGAGCGGTTCATGCGACAGTGTATAGGGCGGTGGTTGTAGTTGTAGTAGTGGATGTCGTGGTGGTGGTGGTGGTCGCAGGTAGAGGACAACGACCCATCGCAGCAGATGCTCCGCTGCGACAGTGTAGGAGGCGGTGGTTGTGGTGGTGGTAGTGGACGTCGTGGATGTGGGCGTGGTCGCAGGTATGTGGTGAGGAAAAGAAGGTGGTGATCATACGACACATCGCAGCAGATGCTCCGCTGCGATGGTGTAGGAGGCGGTGGTTGTGGTGGTGGTAGTAGACGTCGTGGTGGTGGTCGTGGTCGCAGGTAGAGGACAACGACCCATCGCAGCAGATGCTCCGCTGCGATGGTGGACGAGGCGGCGGTTGTGGTCGACGTGGTAGTGGTAGTGGTAGTGGTAGTGGTAGTGGTAGTGGTAGCGGTAGCGGTAGCGGTTGTGTGGTGTGGAAAAGAAGGTGGTGATTATACGACACATCGCAGCAGATGCTCCGCTGCGATGGTGGACGAGGCGGCGGTTGTGGTCGACGTGGTAGTGGTAGTGGTAGTGGTAGTGGTAGTGGTAGTGGTAGTGGTAGTGGTAGTGGTAGCGGTAGCGGTAGCGGTAGCGGTTGTGTGGTGTGGAAAAGAAGGTGGTGATCATACGACACATCGCAGCAGATGCTCCGCTGCGATGGTGGACGAGGCGGTGGTTGTGGTCGACGTGGTAGTGGTAGTGGTAGTGGTAGTGGTAGTGTGGTGCGGAAAAGAAGGTGGTGATCATACGACCCATCGCAGCAGATGCTCCGCTGCGATGGTGTACGAGGCGGTGGTTGTGGTTGTGGTAGTGAATGTCGTCGTAGTCGTGGTCGGAGGTAGAGGGCGCAAAAGCAACCCAACAATGCGCTGGCAAGTTGTCGGTAATGTAATCTATAACGCGGAGCGCCCATAGAACAAGGTTCAATCTCAGGCGCCCAAACCACTCTCACTGCCACCACCACGTACCACGACGACCACATCACCTCCTCCTCCTGCAACGCCCTCCCACCACCACCACCACCTCCTCCACCACCACCACCACCACCACCTCCTCCTCCTCCTCCTCCACCACCACCACCTCCTCCTCCTCCTCATTTGCTCTCACCACCGTCAATCTCACCACCGTCAATATCACCACCACCAATATCAACACCACCCACACGTCTTCCTCCTTCACCACCACCACCACCACCCACATTCCAAACTTCGGTAGCGGAGCATCTGCTACCGAAGTCCTCCTTCACCACCACAACCACCACCCACATTCCAACTTTCGGTAGCGGAGCATCTGCTACCGGAGTCCTCCACCGCCAGCTGTACCTCCTCCTCCCCTCCATACACTTACGGTAGCGGAGAATCTGCTACCGTAGTCCTCGCCCAGCACCTACATCTCGACAACGACCTTCGACACACGTCCTCAGACACGGTAGCAGAGAATCTGCCACCGTAGTCCTCGCCCAGCACCTACATCTCGACAACGACCTTCGACACACGTCCTCAGACACGGTAGCGGAGAATCTGCCACCGTAGTCCTCGCCCAGCACCTACATCTCGACAACGACCTTCGACACACGTCCTCAGACACGGTAGCGGAGAATCTGCCACCGGAGTCCTCCACCACCAGCAGTACCTCCTCCTCCCCTCCATACACTCACGCTAGCGGAGTATCTGCTACCGGAGTCTTCACCGTTGACTGTCTCGACAGCGGAGCATCTGTCGATAGTCGCCAAGTTCTCCCTACATCTTGTGCCGTAGACACTCGCTACTCACCGACCCCATCACAAGTCGTAAGTGTCCTACCCTGATCAGATTGTGCCTCCAAACTAATATCCCTGCAGCGCTGATATGTCGACCCTCCCCCAAACCCTGCCCAAGCCCTCGGTATTGTGGGCTTCTGAGACCGATATCCCCCGCTACCCTGGCCTCTATGTCTCTCCCAACATGTCCACTCTCCCGAAGCTTGCGCCGGAAAACCTCACAAAAAACATTGGTCGCCTTCCGCTGCCCTGGCCATGGCTCTACACGAGACTGGCCAACCAATTACACTATTGGACCGCGGTCACGCCGAGAGAGACACAGTATACCGGTCTGCTGCAACCGCTGGCGGGAATCAAGGTAGTCCAAGGCAACGACAACCAGTGGAGGCTGGAGAATGTACAAGAGTGGCGCGACTTGGAGGCTTTCCTGCGCAGAGTCCTCGACGCGATGAAGCGAACTTTCCCCTTAGGATCGTATACGCCTCTCCTCGTCCAGATAGATCGTAACACGTTTCCCTGGCCACAAGATTATAACTACGATCGCAGCTGGCCAACAAAAAAACAAGCCAAATCGTTCCTGGGCCTTGTGCGAGGAGTCTTCAGGATTAACGTTTCGAAGGTGACATACGCGGGACATGTATTGCCTAAACATTGGTTGGACACATTGCAACATAGGAAGCTGGTTTCGGAACACGAGGCACGCATGTTGCGCAGGTCTACAATTTGCCTGGTCGGCGACAAGGCTGACCAGTCAACCACTGATAGATTGGGGCTTGTCGTCGACGTCACCGTCGGAGCAATGGGGTCAACACTTGAGAACCTCAAGGATCTCATAAACCACTTTCAATTGCCTGTCTGGCTGTACTTTGGACCGCGCCCAGCAGTTTCTGAGCACCCTTGGTCCAACGAGTATCTGCCCTCAGCGGTTGAGTTGGAAGCCTCACTTCGACAGCCTGCAACGCGTTTCGCTTGGGACGAATGGGACGAAGAAGTCGCAGAGGCTCGTGATGCTGTAGGCGTGGAGTCCATGGGCGGCCCATCATCGTCTTCAGCACCATCCTCGTCTTCTGCTTGGGGCTCACTTGATACTCATTGGCCGTCCTCAGTTGAAGGCACAAACATTGTCCATGTGCCCCCTGCCACCTCGTCGCAAGTGAGCAACGTGACACGCCCACCTGGCCCTCTTTATGTCGCCACGCGAGGACAAAGTTCCACCACTGGTCAGGCACCGGGTGAAACACCCCAGCAGTTCTTTGCGAGGAGAGAGAAGGTTAGTGCAGCGAAACTCGCCCAAATGAATCCGGCGCAGAAGGCTCGTGTGCAAGCAAGGGAGGTGCTGCATGCCAATCTCGAACTCCCAAACAAGAGCCACAACTGCCAAGTCTTCAGATGGGAAGAGTCAGACGACAGCAGCGGCGCCTGGAACAGAGTTCTTGTCGGAAAGCCTCGCTGGCGCGACTTGTGGGCCGACACTGCTCGGTCGCAACGCAGGTACAATGCGGTGTTCAACGAATTCGACATTTGGGAGGAGCTGGACCCATCTGCTACGACCGAGGATCAGGAATTGGTGGAAAGTTGGGACTACTTTGACGACGCACCGCGATTACAGAATCCGCCCATGGCTGCGAGTCCTCAGGCTGAGACATCGCCTGAGTCGCCTTCTTCTCCCTCTCCTCCTCGTCGCCCTCGCTCTCCTCCTCGTCGCCCTTGCTCTCCTCCTCGTCGCCCTCGCTCTCCTCCTCGTCGCTCTCGTTCTCCTCCTCGTCGCCCTCGCTCTCCTCGACGTCGCTCTCGTTCTCCTCCTCGTCGCCCTCCCTCTCCTCGACGTCGTTCTCGCTCGCCTCGACGTCGTTCTCGTTCTCCCCCTCGTCGCCCTCCCTCTCCTCGACGTCGTTCTCGCTCGCCTCGACGTCGTTCTCACTCTCCTCGACGTCAACCTCGCACCCCTCCCCTGGCTCCGCAGCCGATTGCTTCCACCAGTGGAAGTACATCCTCGTCCACTCAAATGCCCCAGTCTGGTGCATCCGAGTTGTTTCAGAGGAAAGGGATTGCATTTGACCAGGCTCTGAGCTATCGCTACGGCATACTCACATCCGCAGCGGTGACGGTCGACGTGGATGAAGAGGCAACGTCGCGAGAAAAAGAGATATACAAGTTTATGGGGGTCATCAATGAGAAGGTTGGTCCTGGGTATCGCACACCAATGTGTGAACTCTTTTCATACCTCGAGGCCAACCCGCGCGACTTTGTAATGCCGCCACCCACGCTCACGGATCTTGTGCCCGGTACTGCCCTAGGACATCCGCTGCACCGTCGAAATGACCTCATTGTTCGGACTGTACTGGACAACAAGCAACACCCTTGCTACTTTGTGTACGCTCGGGATCCACAGGCCAACGATGTATCATTCTCCCTTTGCCTGGCCGACCCTGTCACCGTGAACCACCTCCTACGATCCGGGGTTGGTCCCTCGTTGGATGATGTGACTGGCGCATTGCTCAGATGGGGAGTGCCCTTCAACACACTGCAGTCAATCGCGGACCCAACGGTGCTTCAGCCAACTCCCCCGATGCCCTCTTATTTCAACCTGGTACCGTTAGGGCTCGGACTCATCGAGCATCGTCACAAGTTCACGATTGCGGACTATGAGGACTACCTCGAATATCGAGAGGAGGTCATCAAAAGTGTTCAGGGTCGCGCTGCCTTGTTACGGGGCGGCTTGCTGTGGCGACTGGCCCGTGACGCCTATGCAGACGATTCAGCGGTGTACGACGGTCCGAGTGGGTTCCAAACACAGTGTAACCATTGTATACTAGACGGCTTGGACTATGTGGACGATGTATTATCGCCACATCAAGAGGATGTGATCTGCGGAGTGTACAGGGTCATGCCAGGTAAGTACCATGTTTCTTGGACAAATTACAATGCTGATTATATCTCAGAACACCCCGAGAATGGCCCTTCGGGTACTGCGTATCGGTCGTGGTGGCCAACTGTAACAACATGGTCGCAATCGGGGGTGGACCTCGACTACTGAAGTGCCAGGAATGAGCAGTTCTTCGTCAACCATCGCAAGGCGATACTGGACGGTAAAGTCCAGCCCAAAACCGCTCAAGAATGGCGCCGGACGTTGCCTCATAGGAAGGCTGCAAAGACGAACGTGCTGACGAACATTGGTGAACTCTCAGGTCGTGCCTTACCCGCTGCAATGTAACTTCGCGCTTCATCGTCATGTCCTCCATGTTGTCTCTTTTCTACGCTGGGACTGTTATATATTTCGGAAACGTATGCTAATCAGTAGACTGGAATGTCAGGATTGCGCGCTGGTACGCTGAGTGCAGTGGGGCTTCGCACTCTGTTCAGACATGGCAATATGGTCTTTGCTGACTGTCGCTATTGGTACGTGCCCATTCTATCCAGTCACGCGCAGAGTGTATACGTAAAATGGAACTTATTCGATGCCTGGTGAGCCAATTTTCAAGTCCTCCGCCACAACAGAGTGCGCTCAAAATCATGCTATACTTTGTTGTGCGTATAATGTCTATTACAGTGATTTGAGATCATACATTCCAGCTCGCGTGCTCGTATGATATCCAGACGGCGCCGACAACACGTCCAAGGCCGGATACTTGGATCTCGAAACTGGAGCGACAATGTAAAAGTAAATGTCAATTGGGAGTTGGCGATACGAGGGGAGTCTGTGAATGAATGTGTGAGAGCTGTTCATACCGAGCAGTTTTGGAGGTGAGAGACTGACCGTTGAGCCTGCGGATAAATGGCACGGCGCTGATTATGGGCCAGTTTTTGTGTCACAGTAAAGTAGTCATCGAGAGTAGTTTGTCTATTGATCTTCAGACATGAGAGCGCATATTAAATTCATGATGCTCACTTGTAGCGAGCGAGAGAGCGCTGCGCAGGCGAACCACAGATATTGACAGTTTCCGGCAGAGCCAGGGAGGTTCTTGACATTAACAAGACGAACATCAGTTATTGCGTTAACTGCAGATACATTTGTACTTACGATTGCATGCATATATGCTCGGTGCGCCGCTGCCAAAGAAGCTCGACAGACTTCACAAGCTTGCGGCATGCAAAGGAAAGCTCTTGCGCACTGGTTATCATGCATGCCTGAGTGATACACATCTCTACCGTGCAGGCGAAATCGACAATGTTGGCGGACATGTTATCGTCGCCATTGAAGCCGTCTTTGAGCGCGACGAAAGATTCCGCCAACGAAATCACTTGCTTAAGGGCAGCGTGCGAGTCCGGATCGCCCTGAATGACTGGCTCGACCTTCTTCCATGCGAGCCTAGATTCCAGTGGTGCTTCTGACATTGTGAGTGTCTTGGTGCGATGTATTCGTTCGAATTCAAGTATGTCAATCATATAGTATACAGCGCGCGCGCAGCGCTAGCTGTTGACGTCCCGCACATTTCCTTACAGAATATCTCACCAATATTGGGCACCAAGGATATTCACACAATATGTAAATAATATCTCATATATTCAGCGCCTATCTTTCAATAATAATCGACCCTGATGTGCAGTGTCACTGGTCTTTTATCGCAAAACAAAACCCTGCGACGGTCAATTGGGCCAGCATGAGTAGGTCAACGTCCGAAAAGAGGTATTCCTCCAGCAATTGAGGCGTTTCTACACCGAAACTCCGCTGTTCGCAGCACCCCGTGACGAGTCGACAGCGATCCTTGCCATAGATCCCTCTCCAACAGTCTCTCTACTTTGATTATCTTTCTTAGCACACGGACACAATCAGTTTGTCCGTTGCACAGAAAGCGGAGCGATGAGGTCCGGTACGTACGTAGCAACATGCATACCACAAACTGCCAAGTTCTTTTCACTCCATCTGTCGATGTGCGGATCGTGTCAGGAAACTGTGTAAGCAGATTCTCACCTCAACGTCATGAATCAATACAAGTCGGGACATTCATGTGAGTGATGTTCACTGCTCCGAGGTGTCCGGTGAGGTCGCCTCACATCAAGCCTCAAGCTTTAAACAGGACAGGGAGCGGGTCAAAGGTGGACATGAGAAAGGTAACTTGTATGCGCATTTGCAGAATAAAGCCCAGTGAGGTGACAGAACTTTTCCTATGTACTGTATACTCGTAACACAGCAGAGGTCAACCACAGCGTGCAAATCTCTGTGTTTGTGCCCAAAGATATCAGATTTACATACCGTCACAACACCAGCCACGTTGCAAGTTAGTCACTAACCGCACCGCGTTGTACATATGCTGAAAATTCTTCCTCTTAGGTAACAGCAAATAGGCTTCATGTCTTCCAGCTCGCTTGTTCAATCATCTATGTAACCCTTCAAGGATCCCGAGCTGGCAAGCGGCCGCGGTGAGCAGCTGTTGATAGGCTTTCGAATTCGAAGCCGCCGACGTCCAATTACTGTGATTGGCCACGCACGAGCTGTAGAAAGGAAAAATAACTCTGAATTGCCATACAAATCAACATCTGTGGTTCTTCGCGAGACAAGTTCATAACACAGTTTGCTGCGACATTCAAACATCGGCATGCTGGCCATATTAGTGCATGGTGATCTTCATCGCCCGCTCACTTGTGTACCGCTACAGTAAACTTCGAAAACCCTGACACGCAACTCTCACCGTTGTGGGCACAAACTTTGACGACAATTCAATTGATGATACATACCTGTATAAGCTGTCATATATATACATACTAAACGTGAAATCCATCGTAATTGATCTTGAGCACGCCCTCCTATACTACCACCTCTCATACCATAGTCACGCCCAATCCACCACAACTCAGAATCACTCGCGCCTCCTAGGCATCACCGTGGCACTCCAGCGCACACGCAGGTGGGTGAATCAATGTTATTAAATACCATGATACATATTGGTGTGACCCACCTCATGACTTCCTGCCTAAACTGCCTAAACTGCCTCTTGCGACTCCGGGCCATCGAAAAACTACCATGAACTCCCATACATACACTGGCCGCCCCTGACAGCGCTGGCTGGGTAGAAACGAACCGTGGCTCTCCTGGGCCATTTCGGAGAAGCAAACGCTCATCGGAGAAACCAGAGCATCTAACAGCAGAACACTCTCAGGGAGCTCGAGGACGTCCATCTGCTACCTACCGACCGTGTTCGTGCCAAAAAAAAAAGGTGTATCTCAACCAGATTTCCCCAACGGGCTTCGAGTTCTAACTTCGAACGCGCGTTTCGTCACGGTGGAGCTAGCTAGCTGTCAATGAAAAACCGGGTGAATGTTTGCAGCCTGAGCGTCGTGATACCTGCAAACTCGTTTCGGTGTCGTTTTGCAAAAGGTCTTTTTACTCACCGGCGGGCGACTTAATCCTGAATCCGCTCGTCATTTCTAGAGTAGAGAGCACAGAGGGGAGGAGGTCGATGACAACACCCTGCAGCCGTCATACTTTGCCTGCTTAGGCTTTGAACTAAGCTTTCCCTGAATGCCTCCGAACGAACCCCCAACTTCCCGTCGTCCTCACCAGTGTCTCCAATTCAAGTTGAACACCACGCCGACGATAAAGACATATCCATATCGTCAGTTTTCATAACTGTTTGAAAATCTCCACTCACCAGTCATTAAAAAGCACCGTGTGACCAGGCTTCAATTAACCCCCCTGTTCACATCATCCCGAATCCGGGTCCATCGTAACCACACGTCCCACCCTCTCGCCTATCCCACCACGCGTTCCCAATAAAGTCACCTCAACCACCTTTAATCTTCTCCCCATTCTAATCCCAATCGCATTGATTGATTTGTTTTTCCCATTGTCTGATTTACTACCCATTGAAAACGACGGTTCAGCTTCAACTCGCTGTTTCGTAGGCACACAACAAAGACGGAGGAGGAGGAGGAGGAGGGGAACGTACCAGTAGTATAGGCTCTAGGACGAACCCCCGCCCGCCCTACCGTCGAAAAATCAAGCCGCGTTTTCCGCGGATGTTATAACAGAACACTCTGTTGAGATACTCCTCAACCCCTTCGCGGCTTTTCACAACAGCACCAACGACAGCATCCGGTCTGACAATGATCGTCGAGAAGCCTTGTTTGACTGGTGGGTAAAACGCATGAGCGTGGCCCTCTCCGTCGACAAAGACGTCAATGTCACGATCGGCTACACCGTCTAGCGCAAATTTGACGTTGGTGTCACAGTCTTTGATATTGATAAGGATGAAGACGATGTGGATGGTTCCTCGAGGAGTGGCACATTTGAGCGCCATGACAGTCTCCGTGATATCTTGTCCGCGCACGTCTGCAGCTGCAGCGCTGGGGAAGATGAGAGCAGTATGCCTCGTTGTGCTGAGGATGTCAAATAGCGTTGTCGACTCCTCTTCGCTGACAAGCTTGTCGTTGTTCCTGTCTAAAACCAAATTCAAGCGCAGAAGTCCAGGAGAGTCAGGCGCCCTATCCCCTGCTCTCAATACGCTCGGATCTTCTGGTCTATAGGCGGCTGAGACATCAAACATTTCGTCCTGCTGCTTCTCATCAGGTTGTTCGTCGACGACGATGTCGCTCCTGCGGTGATTAACACCTAATTGGTGTAACGCCTTTGGTCTTTGTGCGAACGAAGCGTCTGTGCCACCGCCGGTCTTGAACGCAACGGTCTTTTCCATGATTTTCGTCGTGAGGGAGAGCACATCTTTGGCGACGGGGAGACGTTCGAAGGTGTACGAGGTGAGGAGGGAAGGAGGCGATTGGTGTTTGAGGACGAGAGCTAGCTTCCATGCGAGGTTGAACTATTAAGATTGAGTGAGTAAACGCTAGATTGGTAGGGTGACTAGTGAGGAGATTGAGACGTACGGAATCTTGAATGCCTGTGTTGAGCCCTTGCCCGCCCGTTGGACTGTGCACATGAGCAGCATCGCCAACGAGGAACACACGGCCTTCGCTGAACTTGTCCGCCAACCGAATGTTTGGGCTTCAGCAAAGTTCAGCAAAGTTAGCCAGGGAAGGGTGGTACAAAGAGAGTCGCAACGTACCGAAACTCAGACACCGACTTGATTTCGCCAAACTGCAGTTCCTCAGGGCTTCTGTTGGTTACTTTGTACACAAACTTGAGGAGAGCGTCCCGGCTAGCTGCGAGCGTAGCAGTATCTGCATCTTTTCCGCCAGCCATGAGGGAGAAAATGCCTGGGTATTCTGTCGGTCGGATACGCACACTGCTGGCGTGTTTAGCTGAGCGTAAGACGAACTGGTGAGTCTGAGTACGTACGTCTTGCTTCCCATGTCACCCCACTGATGCCAGTACTACAGCGTCGGATTAGACAGAATATATAGCAACGATGGACGGCGATGCGCACCTCTGTGCTAATCCCGCTTGCGTAGATGTCTGCGTGAACTAGGCGCATCGAATCCTTAGTCTCTCCGATGAAGGGAATCGCTAACTGCTTTCGGACGACGCCTGAAGATCAACGCACTTTAACACAATATCCCTACTAGATTCAGCTCATGTGACACTCACTCTTGGCCCCTTCAGCACTGACAAGGTGCTTTGCGCGAACAATCTGGATTTCTTCCTGGGTGTCTAAACGGCGAACCACCTGAGCTGTGACGCCTTCTTCGTCTTAAGTAAAGCTAGTCAACTCTGTGCCCAACTCAAGGAAAACATTATACTGCGCAAGGTGTTTGCGTAGAATCTCTTCCGTATGAGATTGTCCTATGATACGAGGCGTCCTCTGCCAAGATGTATCAGCGCTTGGTGCTCACACACACGCGCGCGCCAAAAAAAAAAGAAGAAGCTCACAAAGGGCACATCGGGTGTAGGTTCGGCGTACGGTGTCATGTCGACGACCTTTGCGATATCCCTTCCCTCTGGCATCTGGTAGATCGCAGATGGCTTGTTCCATGCGCTCTGCTCCCATATGTCGGGCAACACGCCGAGGAACTTGAACAACTCGAGAGATCGAGGTTGGATGCCTGAGCCACGCTGCCCAACGTGAAAGTTAGGATTCTTGTCGATGATTCGGACTGCGATGCCGTTCTGGACTAGAGAGAGAGCGAGGACCAGGCCGCTGGGCCCCCCGCCAACCTGTGTGGACAACGCAATGAGCAAGGTCTCTAGGGTAGTTACAGGATTGTTTCCGACTCACAATGAGGACAGGAACGTCGATGGGTGTGGTAGACATGTCAGAAGCAATATCGACAGTGAGGATGAGTGTGCGTGTTGGATATGTGACGACTCGGGTTTATGTGGTCGTCCAGGGACCAGCGCTATCATCAAAGCCGTGGCTGCGATCGGCCGCGATGGTCGTCCCGACAAATGAGTCACCCTGCGAAAGGATAAATATAACATGACGTCCACAGCAATCAAGGCCCAAAACCGACAAGATACTTGAGAATAATCGCATTTTACGGTACATACCACCTTTGGGGAGCAAGGCTTGAACGACTTGGAGGGTATCAGCAGCAAATCTCTTGGCGGGTTTCCGAGTCCCACATGCGCACGGTGCACTTCGGAGGCTGAACAGGTGGATTCGTCCAAGCTGCCATACGTTGCGAAGACGATGGCGTAGATGCACGGTGTCGTCGATGGTTCCGCTTGAAGTCTACGCATAGCGAGTGTCAAAAGTTAAGTGTGTACCTCACTTATCCAGATGGACCAGATCACAGCGTAAAGTCATGCCAACTCTGACATATTGATCAATACAATCTGCTGCTCGTTCCTTTAACGTACCTGTATACACCTCCGTCACGCACACGTCTGTATCCATAGGAACATGGCGAGCGAGCCGACGAATTGCGAAACTGCAATATTAGCAAGGGGTGTAATAACAATATCATGAGGTAGATCTACTTCGACTTCTGTCCCAGTGTGATAATCATAGATCCTCCGGTGCCTGCCTATTTTCGGGCTCCCTGGCTTTCTGGCTCTTGCTACGTATCTTAGGTCTCCTCTTCGCGTACCACTCCCAAGCGAAACGCACAATCTCGCCGTCGGCATCGTAAGGTGTCGGGATTTCAGAGTATCCCGGGCGAGCGGTTGGATGTCGAACATAGACAACGGAGCAAGTTTTGAATGAGGGTTCGAGGTATGCAGGTACGAAGAGGAACGGCGAGGCGTAGTCGGGAAGGTTGAATGGTGTCAAATCCTTTTTGGAACGATATGCGAGTGCATAAGGCTTTGCCCTTATGGAGTCAATTCCGGGTTTTGTGGCCTCCTTCACAGTTGCCTCCTCGCCCTTTATGTCACCCTCGCCGTCTTCCGTCTCGCTCGTTTTCGCAGGAGAAGCCTCCACGGGCTCTTGGAGGAAACGAATTTCTGCCGGATCAACGGACACCATATCGCCTGGTGCAAGTCGCGTTCCAGGATTTTGGTGCTAGCAGAGATTAAGTAGTGACACAGACTGCACTGCGTGTGTAAACGCACCTTTTTCCCATTCAACAGTACACTCCCGTGCACAACAAGTCGTCTTGCCTCATACACGCTCGGAGCGAGGCAAGCCCTGAAAATCACCACGTCTATGCGCCTCTCGACTTCCATAAACATCAGACTTCCAACTGGCGCCAACCCTTTAGCCTCCTCCTCCTCTCGCATTTGTTGCTCCTGATCAGCGACGTTGTTCTTCATTGCCCAGCGCGCAAGACCAGCCTTCTCTGCATCAGCTGCCCGACGCACGCGAGGGCGGACATCTGGCAACACCGTAGGTAAGTACCAACGCTTGAACACCTTCTCTGGAATGACGTCGCCGTGGTACGCGCGAACCAAGGCTTTCGACTGCCACCGCTGCAAGAAAAGTGAAACAGTAGTGCGTGTCCAGTTGGCTTTCCTGGCTTCGTCTCCTAGTGAGCGTCGGTACAAGTTGTACAGGTTGTGCGGTGCCCAACTCTGAGTGGTCCAAGTGTCGTCAGTCCACGCCAATGTTGTACTGTAGACATAAACTAACCATTCGCGGGAGACATCGCTTGAAGTCGTATATTTTGAGGTCCCGCATGTTAACAGAGCCAGCGGTGACCGTGCAGAACGAACAAACGGCTCGGAGGCTCGGAGACAAGTCACCAGCGTCTATGCATCAATAGTCCGCATACAAACTTGCTTATTGATTGTAATTACATTGTATAAGTCTGCCTAGAAACCGTTTCGTTATCGCCTCCGTAGTCGTTTTCTAACCCACACCGAGCCTCCCACAAGCTGTATTCCTCCTCCGCTCTCATGGATCGCCCGTATACACCAGCCGCAAGTAGCAGGCGTAAAAAGAACTTGGGACTCTCGACGCGAGAATATGCCAAGGTTTGTGCTGTAGTCGTTCGGCGCATTAAAACTTTGATGAACGCGTCGTAGGTCACGGACACGATCGCGTCTGTACGCAAGGGCAGACAGTACGAGCAAGAGACAGACGAGGACCTAGCACGAGGTGCCCCTTCGTCGAGAGGTAGCAAAGGCAAAGGTGCGCGGCTCGATCTTCCTATTTCGCCTGTGTTGAATTGACATTGTCTCTGGCGGTTATCGCGTGCACTAAGGTAGAGAAAGAGATGAGCCTTCGTTCATCGCGGAGGCGTCATTTGTCAAAGCTCCTTTAAACTCGCGCGTCGGCACGAGTAACGCAGCCGCCAATGGTAAAGGCAAAGCGAGACAGGAAAGTTTGGACCGTGTTCCACTGGAGGTTCAAGAAGCATTAATCCTTGAGGATCTGCTATTCGTACTAATGGTTTGTATCGTTTTCTGAACTATGAACGTTAGGGACATTCGACTGATACTGCCCCACTGAAGGGTATCGAAGGGACTTACATAACTTTCCCCCCTGATTATTCTCCTGAGGATGAGGATCCTTTGCAGGGTGTCCGGTTCGCAGTCACCTCTTCTCTAGGTTTGAAAGATCTGTCGTCCTTCTTAGTCAAAGTCACACCCGGCTCATTAACCGCGTAGATCCCTCACTACGCGACTTGGTCGAGCGCATACTTCCCCTTGCTACATACTACACTGGTATCACATCATTCGTCGAGGCAAGGAGCCACCTAGATTCCGGGCTTGTCAACCACGCACTGTGTGCAGCCATGCGGGAAATGTTAAAGGTGACTTCTTTTGCATTGCTCACGCACTCTGCATCTGTTGACAGCTCTCGATATACGCTAGGACTACCAAACACTTCTTGCACAGCTGGAATACGCCTTCAACACCTCACCTCAGTTTACCTTGCAGAAGCTTTGGTTCTATGTTCATCCGACTCTTCACACCCTGTCGCTCCTCTATCTCCTTACCTCTGAACTCGCTACCGCAGATGACCCTGGAGGCTCAGATTCTGGCTCAGAGTCTTCCAGCTCTAACGACGCCGAAGAAAACGCTAGGAACGAAGCTCTCGGGTTAGGCGGCGCAAAATTCAAGGCAGTACTCAAGGAATACAAATCTGGGCAGATAGACGGCTCGAGCAATATTCCGGTCAAAGGTGGGGAGGTCTTGGCGATTTTGCATGACCGCATGCAGAACATGTCCGGTGATCCTGGTGCGAAAGAACTATACGCGGCGCTGATACAAGCTGCTGGAAAGCCGTACGTGGATATGGTCCAAGTATGGATACGGACAGGGAGGCTTGTCGACCCCCACGAAGAGCTATGCGTGAAAGAGAGCAAGTTCATTGACCGTGGGACTCTCGAGGTAGACTATACCGACGAATACTGGGAGCGGCGATATACAGTAGGAGTATGCTGTCGTCTGTCTGTCATTACGTTAAATTGGCTTTGCTGTAGCTACGAGATGGCTCGACGCTAGGCGGGTCTTCAAAGCGACACCAAGCTGGTATCCCTCTTCCGCGCACACCTGGCGGACGCATGCCCGGTGGCGCGTGTGTCCCTCCCCTTCTGGAGCGATGGAAGCACAAGATGTTGCTAGCGGGGAAATACCTGAATGTTATCAGAGAGTGTGGAATCGAGATCACTCAGGGCTCGAATCAACAAAACGACCACACTCTCTCGATGGAAGACGACAGGTATGTGTTTGTCGTCTGCTGAGTCCAAGTCATACGTTTACTGTTCCCAAGATTCTACAAGACGATAGACGATGCGTATACTCACGCCAACCGAACCCTCCTGCGTCTTCTGCTGCGAGACCAGCAGCTGATCCTACGATTACGGTCGCTCAAACGATATTTTTTCCTCTCTCAGTCCTCTTTCTTGACACATTTGCTAGATCTCTCACATTCTGAACTGCGTAAATCCTCGAAATCGGCGTCGCTCGTGAAATTGCAGAGTCTACTTGATCTAGCCTTGAACACAGACGCGATGGGCGAAGACGCAATGTTTAGGGAGGACGTGAAGGTGACTATGGCCACCAGTGGACTGTACGACTGGTTGCTGAAGGTGGTGAGAGTGAGCGGTGATATCGATGGAGATTTGGACGGTGTGAAGAGTAGTCACGAAGACGCGAAGAAGGACAAGGACGACAAAAAACAGATGCTCGGTGAGTGTATAAGCTCTAGCGTCGTTCCTTTCCCACTCTAACTATCTGGCGGCATAGCCATTGACGTTTTGACTTTGGATTATCATGTCAAGTTTCCGCTGTCCCTTGTTATTTCCAGGAAAACTATCCTTCGGTATCAGCTCATATTCAGGTTTCTCCTACACCTCAAGCATGTCGAACAGTCGCTTTCAGCCATGTGGATCGAACATAAGACCCTTCCATGGCGCCGGAACACACGACCTCCATCGGCTAGCACCTCTCGGCCGTCGTCACGAGCAAGCACGCCGCATCCAGCACCGAAAGACTGGCATGCTGACTTTGACAATTGGAGGAAACGTGTGTTCCTGCTTCGAGCTCGAATGCTGGCGTTTGTACAACAAATCTTGGCATTCACGACGTTTGAGGTGCTCGAACCGAACTGGCGGAAACTCGAGAGCAAACTAGAGGCTGGCAAGGTGGAAACAGTCGACCAGCTGTTACGAGACCATGTCGATTTTCTAGACACATGCTTGAAAGAGTGCATGTTGACCAGTGATAAGTTGTTGAAGGTGAGCCCTCGAAGCTCGACGTGCCTGCTCCAGGCGTATTTTGATGAATGTCCAGGCCTGCTCTCGGCTGCTTCTCGCGTGCTCGACATTTGTACTCTACACGTCGTCGTTCACAAAGCACGCAAACCAGGCTTTGGCCGCCCCGGACACGCCTGAGGCGGACCAGGCCATGGCGAAGGGATGGGATATATTGGGAAAGTTTGAGACAAACTTCAATCATTGGTGCGGCGCAACTACCTCATTGTCAGGATCGTGATGCTGATGTTTTCATGATCCTTAGGTTCAAAGTACGTATCCTAATCCGATATCCATTGATGCGATACTCAACAGTTTCTGTAGGTGATGCTTGACTGCGTCCAATATTACGCATCCAGCGAGAACGTGTCTCTGCTTCCGCTCGTGGTGAGACTGAACAGCATCAAGGCACAAGGTTAGCCTTTGCGCGCGCGTTGACCGGTCGGGAGAACGTCGTGTTTGCTTTTTGAAACTCATCGATCATCAAGGAGCCAACAGAGCTCCGCATGAGACCTCGTAGTTCTACCTGAATGTTATCAGAGAGTACAGAATCGAGATCAGTCTGGGCACGAACCACCGAGAGAGCACACTCCCTCGATGGAAGACGACAGGTATGTGTTTCTCGTTTCTTGAGTCTGTGATGTGCGTTCATTGTTTCCAAGATTCTACAGAATGATTGACGACGCGTGTGCTCGCGTTAACCGACCCGTCTGGCGTCTTCTTCTGCGAGACTAACAGCTGATCCTGCGATCTATCTCAGTGCTCTTTTTTGACACATTTGCTGGATCTCTCATAATCCAAGCTGCGCGAATTCTTCAATTCTACGTCGCTCGTGAAATTGTAGAGCCTGCTTGATCCAAGCTGAATTCGGATGCGATGGGCGGCAACGCCATGTTTGTGGAGGACGTGAAGGTGACTGAGTACTGACCAGTGGACGAGAGTGAGTGATGAACTCGATGGCAAGGATTTGGACGGTGCGAAGAGTAGTCACGAAGACGCGAAGGACACCGACGATAAGATAAAGATACTCAGTGAGCATATCGGTCCTAGCGTCGTTTTCCCCCCGACTTCTACTTTCTGACGACATGGCAGTTGACGTGTTGACTCTGGATATATAACCATGTGAAAGTTTCCGCTAACCCTTGTTATATTTAGGAGAACCATCCTTTGGCATTAGCTCTTAGTATCAGCTCGTATTCAGGCTCCTCCTACACTTGAAGCATGTCGAGCAGTGGCTCTCGAACCGAATTAGCGGGAACTGGAGAGCCAGCTGGCGGCAGGCGAAATGAATACAGTAGACCAACTTTTGCGAGACTATGTCGATATCCCGGACACCTGCTGGAGAGAGTGCATGTTAACCGGCGATCAGTTGCTGAAGTTAAGCCCTCAGACCACGCATCAATAAGTTTTACAGGAGTTCTTTCGCACTTTGCGAGAAGATTGTAATTCCTTGAACAACTACCCTTTGCTACAATAACGCATCCGAGTCCCAACATCCAAACCTGCAAACGTAGTGCCCCTGCCATGCAAGTTTGTCATGGAGAGATGAGGATTCGTTCATTGCGGAGGCGTCATTTGTCGATGCTCCTCGAAACTCACGCGACAGCACGAGTTACGCAGCCACAAATGGTAAATGGAGACAGGGAACCAGGACAGTGTTTCACTGGACGTTGCCCCTCCTCCTCACACATTTGACCCCGGATTCTCTGTGCAGTAAAGTTTTATATTAAGGGTGTTGGCTACTATTGCAATACTGTTAAATAACTGTATCAATTAATATTGTGCTTCACATCCAGTGTGTGATGTGCGGTGCAAGCTGAAGGCTTCCGTCAACTGCAAACAATTGGGCGCTTAGTGTATCACTTGCTCTTCGACCACTTTCAGCTTTAATCAGTTCGCTTCATTCTACCACAACTCTCTGCAAATCTAACCACAGTGCCAAAGACATGGTAAGCAACAGTTCCTGAACACGTCTTTGTTGCCATAGTTCTAACTGATCCTAGAGCGATAACGCAGGTTAGCATGATTTTCCCGCCCTATACGTTGTATGCGTGGCGAAACCCGTACAAGATGATCCAACAAGCCCAACTGTATCACAGAATATCGGGAGGCATTTGCGTTGTTTGATAAGAAGGGAACAGGAGCGGTCCCTCGTGATGTACTTGGAGATCTTTTGCGTGCGCTCGGTCAGAACCCTACCCAAGCAGAGGTCTCAGACATCGTGTCCTCTTCTCCGCAAGAAGGTAACGCGCACCCGTTTTAACGTGTTCAAAATAATCCCGACGCTCACTCTGGGCACCTCACATCGTTTCGCTAGTGGACTACAAGACGTTCTTGACCATCCTGAACCGACCAGACGGCTTCAAGCCAGCCGGCACACCAGGTACGTTTAACCACACAGCCTCATCGAGAAAGAAATCCGACCATAGCTTACTTCCCAAACGTCATCTCGCTCTTCCAACAAAGAGGAGTTCATACGTGGTTTCCAAGTGTTCGATAAGGAGGGGAACGGTTTCATCGGTGCAGGCGAACTACGCTACGTCCTGACGCAACTCGGAGAGAAGATGACAGACGCAGAGGTGGACGAGCTTTTGAAAGGCGTACAGATCGGCGCGTGAGTTGCTCGCACGATTGTTTTATTTTTGCCCTATACATCTGCTGACGGTAGCTTCTGTGATCAGCGACGGCAACGTCAACTACGAATCGTTCGTTCGAACGATCCTCAGCCAGTGAAGGATGGCGCTGCTGAAGACGACGCTCCATGGTCCTCCTGGCTATCTTTCGGTGTATGCGGCTTTGAGGGTTGCTACATGTATTTCGTTCTGAACTATCGTCTTGTACATCCATCTTCCTAGGTATACGTACCAAACACCAAATTGCAAACCCATCCCGGTGATTTCATAGTGTTGAACCCTTCAGACTTGCAAGACATATCTGTGTTCTTTTTCAAGGCTAAGCTGGGGCAGCAAGGTTACCACTTATCACTTGGAAGGTACATAAGCTTGTATCCAATATGCTACATCCATCAGTTCATCCTACCTGAAACTGAACACCGCAGCTTACAAGCACGAATAATGTCGTTAACAATGAATAAGCTGCACTTCATACATGCACACGACAGTTTCGTCCTGCTGGTCAAGCTGTTCGATGAAGACGATGTTCAAGTTGCTCCTGCGGTTACCAGGGCTTTCTCTTGTGAATTCGTAAACAATTCTGTGGAGGGCTTCGCGACTGGCTGCGAGCGTAGCAGTGTTTACATCTTTCCCGGCAGCCATGAGGGGAACAATGCCCTGGAGATTCTGTCGGTAGGATGCGCACGCTACTGGCAAGTGAGCTAGGCGAAGGAAAGATGGTGAGCCTGATGACGCACGTCTTGCTTCCCACGGCGTCACCCCTTTGTTTTCAATTTTATATCGATGTATTCAGCGCGGAGGAAAGCCAGAGCGCGTGTAATTTATACAAGTGTACAAAAGATGTGTATCACCTAGAAGGCGTGGCTACAAGAGCTGTAAATGTAGATGTACTGTGAGAAGTACTGGAGGGATAGTGGTAAAGATATCCTGGGCATTAAGTACCCCTGGCTTTACCTTTGCCCCTATGTTTGCTGGCAGAGGTAGTAGGTGCAGCATTGGAGTGATGAGGTTGATTGGTGCGAATCCAGTTAGAGTCGCGACGGTGATGGTAAAAGAAGCACAAAATGGAATCAGCATGATGTGCTGACCTGCAGTTGAAGCAGCACTCGGTAGGCCCATGCAGTGCGTCTGAGTGATAGCGCTCGTCATGCAAACTGTGACAGTCAAGGTTACACTCACCAGATAGTTGTTAAACTTGAAGGGAAGATAGTGAGATAGAGAGTAGAGTGTTGGTGAGAGTGTGTACTGGGGAGTACGAAGTAGTCCTTGATCAACAGAGTGGTTAAGACTGAGGGGATATGCCCTCAGGAGTGCCTCTATATATACATGAAGGGGAGGACCCCAGGTACTACCCTAAGACCCCTAATACCTACATGAGTAAGCAAAGTAATCTACCTTACTAAGCATGCCCTATGCCCTAGTGGTGCCACTTCAATAATCAACCAATAGCAATTGTCCCCATGACCTGACCCCATGACCCAGTTCCAAGGCTAGACTTGTTCTAGCTTGTTCTAAGACAAGGCTAGACTTATCCAGAAGGTTCTAAGAACTATGACATCATCTAATGGAATGTTCTATACTATGACATCATAATTCCAGCATGTTCCACAAGGTTCCAGAGAGTTCTATCATGTGATACACAGATAAGGAAAGGAGCGCATCAGCGCATCAGAGATAGATGGTGCATCAGCGCATCAATTGATAGGCACTGAGAATAAGTGCCGGAATAAGCGCCTGATAAGCGCCTGATAAGCGCTGGATAAGCGCCTAAATAGACGCTGAATAAGCACTGGATAAGTGCCTGATAAGCACTTAAATATTCCCAATAATACTGTTGCCTGGTAAGGCAAGTCTTGTAGAAACATTGAAAATCTGTGACACAAACTCGCACATCTGGCGCAGCGAGGGACAGCTGAACGGCAAAGGCCAGCAATATGGCCCCACCGTTGACAGATGGTGCAGTGGGGCACCAGTGGGTGCACATTGGTAACTTCTGCTGGTTTTTGAAAACCAGTTCCAATAGAGACTGGCACCGAGAGGAGGCGCTTGATCATGGTATGCTTTGTGTCATCAACAAAGTCAACATACAACATGCCAAAGCTGGGGAAGTTCTTGGGAGTGAAGAGACGTGACAGACCAGCCAGTTGAGCAGATGCCCAGGCATGGTTTGCTTGGAGGGTTGGGAGGAAGTCAGAAGCAGATGTGGCAGTTCTGTCTGCACAGGTAAGAGGAATGCAGCAGAAGAAGACACTGCTCCTGATCTGGTAGTGTTGAACAGGAAGTGGTATTGGAGTGGCTGCAACGGTGGAAAAGAACAAAGAGGCAGCTTCATCTACATCATGGGTGGGCGGAGATGAAAAGGAAAGGTGGTATCCAACTGAGTGAATCCAGCGAACTGCTTGGAGAGAGGAAAGATCACAAGCAGGGTACTTCTGCCTGCTAAAATTGAGAAAGTCCTGTAGGACTTGGGGATCAGGGGGCAGCCGAGATAGAGAGACAGAGGTTGCATTGGGAAAGGGAATGGAGATGGAGTTGAGAGCGCACTTGTTGATCCAGGCACGCTTCTTCTTGGGCTTCAGAGCGGGAGAGCGTAAGGCACGCGAAGCGAGTTGAATGGCTTCAGCAAGGGAAACGGATGGGCAGACCTTAGCAATAGCTTCCGCAGTCTGAGCAATCTTGCAGAGAGGTGAGGGGGAGGAGACTGCTACTGCAGCTCCAGAGGCGGCATTTTTCACAGTCGTGGGTGATACCTGAGCTGTGGGAGGAGGAGATGCCACAGGTAGGGCAGCCTGAGGAAGAGGGTTGGGCTCTAAGGGCTTCCAGGCATGAAAGAATTCTGAGAGTGCCTTGTGAACAGGGTGCCACAAGGTGTAGACATGAGTGGAAGGTGGCATGGTCGAGGCAGCACTGAACGCAGCACCGTGTTCAGTGTGAATGGCAGCTGCTGTGTGGAGGGACTGGGCCAGCATGTCAATTATAGACGAGGGTGGATTTGGGCCCTCTGGTATGATAGCAGGTTGAGAGGATGGTGCAGCCATGAGAGAGGAGGCAGCTCGTGAAGGCAATGCAGACCCAAGTGATGTGTCTGGCACAGCAAGAAGTGGCTCACGTACAATATCAAGGGCCGGTGAAGGAGTCCCTTTCCATCTGTGGAGGAGGTGGAGGGTACGAGGTGGAGGAGAATCCTGGATTGCATCCATGATGTGATCAAGGTTGGCTGCCTTGGAGGCGGCTGCTGCTTGTTGCTGCGCACGTTTGCGCTTCTGAAGGTTATTTGTGCTCTTGCTCAGAGGAGCAGTCTCTGGAGGCAGAGCTGCGGGGGTAGGGACTGACACATGTACAATGCCATCTGGGATAGGAATAATGTAAAGGTCGCAATAAAAAGCAACAACAGACCGTGATAGGATTTGCGAATCCTGTCCAGTGATTGAGTCAAAGGTCTCGAGCACCCAGCTGGTGAAGGATGGTGGTCTGGGATTCTGATCTTGCCAGGCTTGATAAGAAACATTGTTACAATTCCTGAAGGATGAAGAAGAATTGTTCCAGTGTGCTCCAGCACATTGATGCCTTTTCAGATGTGACCTTTTTGTCCCCCAAAGTGTGGGAATCTGATGGCAGAATACAGAAAGTAACAGTGTCAATAACAGAACAATGAATACAGCTGATGGCATCACACTGGCCTTGTTATCAGCCCTTGATAACTTTGTATCAGATCACTTTTGCAATCAAAATGCAGTTTTTGATTTTAACAGACTGCACATGGGTACAAATTTGTACATATAATACACCATTGGATAGCCCCATCTTGCGGTGACATCCTGGTACATACATCCTGTCAATTGAGGTAGAATTGAGTAAGTTATGGCCAGTCTGCTGAACAAAGTCATCCAGACTCAGATTCAAACTCCACTTCTGCTGGCAAATGATGTCAAATTCTGGTTAGGTACATGTGCAGCAGTCTACAGACATTGCTTGCTCTCTGAACAAGGAATACAATTAGAAGACATGCCACACATAGTATTGACTCTGAGCAAGAATTACCAGTATTTTGGAAGCTAACTACAAATTCTCAAACCCTACATGCTTGAACAATGTAAATTTTGTGGCTGCATCAGCAGTGAGTACTGCATCAGATTGTTCCACAAAGTTTCACAATCATTAGTTGCTCTCTAAGAAGGAGTTACAGTCAGAACACAGCCTGTGGCAGTTCCAGTGGGGCTGATGCAGTTCAGACATCGACAGGATGTGGTTGCAACAGCAGCAAGCACTGCATCAGATTGTTCCACAAAGTTTCACACCCATTAGTTGCTCTCTATGAAGGGATTACAATTAGAACACAGCCTGTGGCAGTTCCAGTGGGATTGATGCAGTTCAGACATCAACAGGATGTGGTTGCATCACAATAGAGCACTGCCTTTGATTCCTCCACACAGTTTCACAACTACTAGTTGCTCCATAAGCAGGAGGTACAATCAGAACCCAGCCTGTGGCAGCTCCAATGGGGGTGAGGCAGTGCAGACATCAACAGGACACGTGTAACATGTTCTAGCAATTGATCTAATGAGACACCCTCAAGCCCTTTGTTCTTGAAGCAAGTAATTTTCTAGAATCAGCAGTGAACACTGCACAAAATTTATGACAAGACAGATGAAGCCCCTTGCTACCCTTGGTGACTACCTTCATCAATTTATGGCTCCTGTTCCCACAACTGGCAGCTGTGAAACTTTGTGAAACAATCAGATACAGTACTCACTACTAATGCAGCCACAAATTCAAATTGTCCAAGGATGTAGGGGTTAAGAATTTGTGGTCAGCTTTCAAGTTACCGGTGATTCTTGCTCAGAGCCAATACTATGTGTGGCATGTCTTCTGATTGTATTCCTTAGTCAGAGAGCAAGCAATATCTATAGATTGCTGCACATATACCTAACCAGAATTTGACATCATTTGCCAGCAGGAGTGGAGTTTGAATCTGAGTCTGGATGACTTTGTTCAGCAGACTGGCCATAACTTGCTCAATTCTACCTCAATTGACAGGATGTATGTACCAGGATGTCACCGCAAGATGGGGCTATCCAATGGTGTATTATATGTACAAATTTGTACCCATGTGCAGTCTGTTAAAATCAAAAACTGCATTTTGATTGCAAAAGTGATCTGATACAAAGTTATCAAGGGCTGATAACAAGGCCAGTGTGATGCCATCAGCTGTATTCCATTTTTTGTTATTGACACCGTTACTGTCTGTATTCTGCCATCAAATTCCCACACTTGGGGGGACAAAAAGGTCACATCTGAAAAGGCATTAGTGTGCTGGAGCACACTGGAACAATTCTTCTTCATTCTTCAGGAATTGTAACTCCTATTTGTTCTTTTGCTATTGTTTGATTTATAGTTCAGAGTGTTCTCACAGGTGTGGGAACTGAATACAGTAACCGGTCTCCTTTTAAATAGAATCTCTCACAGGTAGAGGTCTTGGCAGAGTCCAGACAATAGCTATCGTTCTTTCTTCACACGGCTTCTTGCAGAGCCTGCCCTTAACATGGTCTGTGTGCAGGTCCCTGAAGTCTATATAGGATGCTGCATGTGCATGTACGCTCCTAGCCCCCCATCTCAACCTCTTGGTCTTTACTGGGCTAGGTAAGCAAAACCCCTCTTGTACTACATAGCTGGTAGTTACAATACTAACTTGGTCTTTACTGGGCTAGATACTGGAACAAGGTTCATAGTTGGCGAGAGCATTGTGCTACACGCCTACCACCACCTCGTTGTTGTCTTCTGCATTGTGTCCCTGTTTGTTATGTCAAGCTCTGTCTTTGTGTCAATATGGTAACTGTAGTAATAACCATCACATTAGCTGAGATGTACAGATATGGGTTGTGTAGACTAAGTGGTGCATAGCACTACAGGAGAACTGCACATATATGTACACCTGTGCTCTAGAAGCATAGGAAATGACATGCAAAGCACATAGTACAACTCCAGTGAATGCCCAAAGTGTATTTATGAGGCCAAGTACTAGAATGAGTCATTTACTCAATATGTACGCCTCTGGTACAAGTGCTGAGCCTAGTCATACACTAAGTAATGCACCTAGTAATATAGTAGAATAGCTGAAGTAGACATGTATGGTAGTTTCTTACATAGTTAAAAACAGACTGTATATAAACTGAGCTGCTGAAGCAGCAAGCAAATAAGACTCATCTTCAGAGACTAACAGCCTCTATCCCTCGCACACCACATCCACTTGGTAACACTGGAACAAGTCTACTTCATTCTTCAGGAATTGTAACAGTTACCATATTTGGCTGCATAATTTCCTCATCACAATTGTGGGAACTCTACCTTGAAACGACCTTGAAGGAAGGCATGGGAAGCTACACTATATTATATAGTTCAAACACTTTTTGCATCAATGTAAGTTATACAGTACAGGTGATGCCAAGGGTATGGGACCCTGGGTTAGGAGAGGTACAACTGTATCTAGTTGACAGAGCTCTGTGGGTGCCAAGGGTGGCCAGGCTGGTATGGATATACATAATCCTGCCAATAGGCTGTTCCATAAAATGTGCATTGGGTCCAGGCCCCACTGCTCCATTGACTATCTTGGTGAACACTACGTCTTTCAGCCACTTGAATCAATTGGACTCAGAGTCAAAGATAGTTCCAGCTAATTCCATCCAGGTGGGCCCAAAGTCTGCAGGAGCTGTCAATCTTGGCAGACTGTCATTCAATCGTCTCTCCAAGTAGTTGCATTTGCTGAAGGAAGATGAAGTTGTTGGATAGTGGGCCAGTGTGTTGTATGGGGCGGCAGACACAGGCACCATATTGAATGTGCTGGTGACAATGACAAGAAAAAAAAACAGAGGGAATTTGAGAGTTGCATGGCAAGCTAACAATAGATGTTGAAGGGCAATAACAGGTGTTGTGCAATGCAGTAGAGTACAGCTAGCTGGGCATGAGCACATTAGCACAAAGTCAAGTGTAAAAAATGAGTGGGAATGTAGATACCGGCCAGCGCTGAAGCTTGAAGTGCTTACCAAAAAGGCTCGGAGCAATTGGAATGGGGTGGCTGGGGTATGTGGATGTTGGCAAGGGGCTTTATATACTTTTCTTGTGACCTGGCTCATGTGCTGTGCTGTTATGACAACACATGCAGAAGAGATGTGGTAACAGTTTCAGTGATGTATTTGTGGAACAATGTTGCTACAATCACAGTAGGCTGTGTTGTCCAGTACATTGTTTTGATCTTGCCCCTGTAAAACTGCTTCAAATCAACAGAAATGGTGCAAACAGTATTCCAAAACATGACACAGCCAGAAGCATCAAAATAAAAAGTCCATCTATGAGCTGCCTCATTGCGTCATCATGAGGCACAACTTGAGGTTAATCTCCCAGCAAATTCTTGTTACAATTCCTGAAAATGAAGAAGAATTGTTCTGGTGTGCTCCAGTACATTGATGCTTTTTCAGATGTGACCCTCTTGTCCCCCAAGGTGTGGGAATTTGATGGGAGAATACAGATGGTAACAGTCTCAATATCGAAACAATGAATACAGCTGATGGCATCACACTGGCCTTGTTATCAGCCCTTTATAACTTTGTATCAGATCACTTTTGCAATCAAAATTCAGTTTTTGATGTTCACAGACTGCATAACAGATACAAAACTGTCAATATTATACAACATTTCATAGTGCTATCCTGTGGCAACATCCTGGTACAAACATCCTGTCAATTGGACTGGAATTGAGCAAGTTATGGCCAGTCTTCTGAAAAAAAAGTCACTCAGACTCAGATTCAAACTCCACTCTTGCTGGCAAATGATGTTAAATTCTGGTCAGGTACATGTACAGCAATCTACAGACATTGCTTGCTCTTTGAACAAGCAATACAATCAGAAGACATGCCACAAATATTATTGGGTCTGAGTAAGAATTACCAATACTTTGAAAGCTAACTGCAAGTTCTCAACCCCTACATCATTGGACAATGTAAAGTGTGGCTGCATCAGCAGTGAGCACTGCATCTGGTTGTTCCACAAAGTTTCACCACCATTAGTTGCACTTTAAACAGGAGTCACCATCAGAACCCAGTCTGTGGCAGTTTTAATGGGGTGAGGCAGTTCAAACATCAACAGGATGTGGTTGCATCAGCAGCAAGTACTGCATCTGATTGCTCCAAAACTATTATTTGCTCTCTGGGCAGGAGCTACAATCAGAACACAGCCTGTGGTAGTTTCAATGGGAATGAGGCAGTTCAGACATCAACTAGCGTTAGCAAGGCCGGCAGGTGGCAAGTACAATCCCTGAAGATTGAATGAAATATTTCTTTTTGACCCAGATTTGGAAGTAAACTTGGTGCTTATAGCAACCTGAACAAGTCATTCTGTTGGGAATAGCTTCTTCAAAGAGTAGTGTATAGTAAGTTGGTGGTTTGTCTTCACTGGAGCACAAAATCATTCATGAGGGACTGTGCTGTATTGTCTGAACTGCAACAATGGGTGTGAGTGCAGATTTAAATCAAGTTTGTGGAGTAGAGCATGGAGATAAGGATTGTTTGACATGGGTCCTCTTCTTGATGGTGTTGAACTATGTAAAATAACTTAGGTAAAATATGGTAAACTACAGGAGCAGGGTTACAGGTGATTATGTTATTGGTAGCAAATTGAATGAATCACACAGCATGAAATAGTCATTTGCACCTGTGAATTTGTTGCCAAAAGAAACCTCAGTGAACACCTCTGTTCCTGGTAAGGACCTTCCCAAGCCATCTGGTCATAAATATTGACTATATTACGGGCGTTTGCTATTGGTGACACCTTTGATAGGCAACTTGATCTGGGATAGAGTGACTGCACTACAATTGATAAGTTTCATTGTGGGAAAAGGAGCCATACATTGATGAGGGTAGTAACCAATGGTGGCAAGGGGCTTCATATATCTAACCATAAATCTAGTGCAGTGTTCACTGCTGATGACAGAAAATTGCTTGTGTATTGATCAACTCCCACAGCAAGTTACATGTGTCCTGTTGATGTATGAACTGCCTCATCTCCATTGAAACTGCCACAGGCTGTGTTCTGATTGTAACTCCTGCTTATAGAGCAACTAGTGGTTGTGAAACTGTGTGTAACAATCAAATGCAGTGCTTGCTGCTGATGCAACTATGTCCTGTTGATGTCTGAACTGCCTCAGCCCCACTAGAACTTCCACAGGCTGGGTTCTGACTGTAACTCCTGCTTATAGAGCAACTAAAAGTTGTAAAACTGTGTGGAAGAATTGAAGGCAGTGCTCTATGGTGATGCAACCACATCCTGTTGATGTCTGAACTGCATCAGCCCCACTAGAACTGCAACAGGCTGTGTTCTGATTGTAACTCCTCTATAGAGAGCAACCAATGGTTGTGAAACTTTGTGGAACAATCCGATGCAGTGCTTGCTGCTGATGCAACCATGTCCTGTTGATGTCTGAACTGCCTCACCCCCATTGGAACTGCCACAGGCTGTTTTCTGATTGTAACTCCTGCTTAGAAAGCAACTGGCAGCTGTGAAACTTTGTGGAATAATCAGATACAGTACTCACTACTAATGCAGTCACAGATTTTCAATGTTTCTACAAGACTTGCCTTACCAGGCAACGGTTTTATTGGGAATATTTAAGCACTTGTCAAGTGCTTATCCAGCGCTTATCCGGCGTCTATTTAGGTGCTTATCCAGTGCTTATCTGGCGCTTATTCCGGCGCTTATTCCGGCGCTTATTCTCAGTGCCTATCAATTGATGCACTGATGTGCCATCTATCTCTGATGCGCTGATGCGCTCCTTTCCTTATCTGTGTATCACATGATAGAACTCTATGGAACCTTGTGGAACATGCTGGAATTATGATGTCATAGTATAGAACATTCCATTAGATGATGCCATAGTTCTTAGAACCTTCTGGAAAAGTCTAGCCTTGTCTTCGAACAAGCTAGAACAAGTCTAGCCCTGGAACTGGGTCATGGGGTCAGGTCATGGGGACAATTGCTATTGGTTGATTATTGAAGTGGCACCACTAGGGCATAGGGCATGCTTAGTAAGGTAGATTACTTTGCTTACTCATGTAGGTATTAGGGGTCTTAGGGTAGTACCTGGGGTCCTCCCCTTCATGTATATATAGAGGCACTCCTGAGGGCATATCCCCTCAGTCTTATCCACTCTGTTGATACAGAACTACTCAGTACCTCACAGTACTTCGCTCAACACACATCTCACACTCTATCTCACTCTATCCCTTCAAGTTTAACAACTTATCTGGTGAGTAGTAACCTTGATTGTTACATTTGGATAAGACTGCCCCTACTCCCTCACGTCTCTGGGCATGCTGGAGGTTTTCT
>JABYQR010000286.1:0-59317 GCA_022592445.1 Cytidiella melzeri
ATAACCCCATAACCTCCTAAAACCCATGGTTTTTTTTGCTCGACCGACTCGGTTTGCGGAGAAATTGAGCTGAAAACCCATAACCCCCTGATACCCCATAATCCATACCTTTTGGCGGCAAAAAACCCATACTTTGGCTAAGAGCCTGATTGGCGCCGCATTATTTAGGTTACAATCCCCCACCAAATAAAATAATTCAGCATTTATTTTGCCTTATTTGACAGTGAATAATTTGTTTTTGGATCAATTTGTAGTCGACTACACAATGCCGCGCCAATCAGGCGCCCTAAGACCACCACCGCGTTCGCTGTCTTGGGTTGTTGTCTGCATCCATACCTACAAATTTGCGGCAAGCGAATGGAGACATCATTGACGACGACGCGACGTTTGAAGCGGTTCCCACCCGCCAGGAAGTTCTCAAAGCTGCCGCTATCATCGACAGCTACATTCACGATGTCAATGATCCCGCCGCGCACAACATGGAGTTGTTTTTAGGTACTTTTTGCTGTCAACTTTGCTTGGACATGTCCCGCACAACAGTCCCTACATTGATCACTTCTTACTTCAATGCTTCCTATATTTTCCCTTTTCTCACTCAAGTTCACCCAGTGCAATTTGCTCAATAGATGTACATATTCTACAGTCTACTACAGCCTGAAGCCTCTTCAATTTTCTTTAACCGCATAACAGGCGCTTAGCGTGGGAAACCTCTCGTACGCCATGACCTCTCAAAACCCATACCCTGGGTCCTATCCCGAGGGGTATGGGTTAGGAGAGGTTCGACTGTAGTTATTGGCGCTGCCGAGGTCTGCCGATTTGACTTCACGTGATTGTCACACTGTGACACAAGTACCTCTTACTTTACGACCTTTGTTGCGCTCTGAAGAATACAGCGCGGTCCTCTTCCTCCCGCCTGAGTAAAGACCGACCTGCCGGCTTGTTTTGCAAAACTTCAAACTTTGAACAAATCGCTCCCTCACGACACTAAGGCGTGGCATGGCCTGTGACCACCACAAGCGTTCTTGAGACCACCTTAGAAATATCCGCTTCCAGACAACAGGCATGAATGAACGTGGACCAGACGGTGGCGAGGTGGTTTTCGACGCGGCCAGGTATACAAGACATCTTCGGGGATGGTTGAGTTACGCGTTTGCTAGGTAGGTGAGTGCCAATGCTCTCACCTGCAAAGATTCAGACTACTAATCCACAATTACAGTGAAGTCTTCGTCATTGTCTCTCTGACGCTGTTTCTCCCTATATGTTTAGAGCAGTTCGCTCGGTGAGTGTCTATCCTACACTTTGGGCATCAGGCTCTTGAACCGTGCTGTTCTCGAAATAGGGACAATGGCTACTTGCTACCTGACAAAGCAGTACCATGCTCCTCTGCTATGCCAGGACAAAGCAGCGCGGACGAACGACGCTGTGTTGTGAAGATAGCCTGGCTGTGGATCGACAGTGCCAGCTTCAGGTGAGCCGTTTGCGTCGAGGGGTTTACGGGAGCCTAATACCATCGCAGTCTCTATGTGAACTCTATCTCAGTAGCTATGCAAGCACTAACCGTGATTTCCATGGGGAATATTGCCGACCACCGTACGTCCCGTCTCAATCAATCTTTCCAACCCCGCTCACATGTATGTATCTAGCCCCTCATCGCAAACGCCTCCTCCTCTCCTTCGCATTTTTCGGAGCCACTGCAGCGACACTTTTCCTCCTCCTCCCTTCCTCCTCCCCCCTCTGGCCAGCTTCCGCCCTGCTTGGAATATGCGCGAACGTAGGCTTCGGCGCTTCGATCGTAGCAATGAACGCATACCTACCTAACCTTGCACGACACTCTGAAGAAGTTGTCAAGCGCCGCGCGGAACTCCACGAGGCGTTTCTGTCTGCAGGTATACCGCGACTTTCCGCCGACGACCCGCCTTCGACGGGCACTTTGGTTTCGGAAGCCGAAGAACCTCTTCTGTCCCACGAGGTGCGCACTGGACAAATAGATGGTTCAGGTAGTGTCAGCCAAGACCACAGCTCGCCAGAACTAGAATCGTTAAAGTCGGCGTACTCTACCGCACTCTCACGTGCAACCTCTCGAATATCATCTCAAGGAATTGCTCTTGGCTATGTCGCCGGTATCCTTCTTCTACTCGTCGCTCTCATTCCGGTCACCCTCCTCCATGGTACCACCTCTGCATTACGTCTGGCGATAGGCCTCAGTGGGATCTGGTGGGCGCTATTTTCAATTCCAGCAGCTGCTTGGTTGCCTTCGTCCACCGTCGTAGTCGAGTCAGAATGGGATGTTCAGGAAGGTGTGAGTGTAGGGCATGCTGGCTCCAAGGAATGGAGCATTTTGAGGGAGATTGTGGGCGCGTGGAAGAGACTGGGAGGGATGTTACGCTGGCGGGAGATCAAGCGACTGAAAAACACCTTCCAGTATCTCGCAGCTTGGTTTTTGCTTTCTGACGGTCAGTACCCGCCGTGGTCGTCAAACTCTTTGCTCCATGTTCTTATATTCGAATCTAGGGTTTACAACGATAACTTCCACTGCCATCCTCTTTGCCAAAACATCTCTCTACATGCCTGCGTCTTCCCTGATCCTCATTGGCATTATCACTCCTGTATCGGGTATCGCTGGCTCTCTTGCTTGGCCGTACGTCCAACGCAGGTACGCGTGGACGAACTTGCGCGTTCTCGTCACTCTCGTCTGTCTGGCGAGCGTCGCGCCTACGTACGGCTGTCTCGGGTTTCTCCCCGTGTTCAGAGAGGGCAAGGTGAGATTCGGAGGCTTGACGACGCCGGGAGAAATGTACGCTCTGGCTGTGTATTTCGTGAGTAGCCCGAAAGCTGCTTACGCGTAAATGAAGTTGCATGCTGAGCGACTGTTTTCCCTCATTGTAGGGCTCAGTATATGGCGCATTCCAGGGGTACGCTCGTGCGTTCTACTCGGAGCTTATACCGCATGGGGAGGAAGCTAGGTGGTACGCTTTGTTCTCCATCACTGACAAGGTGCGGCTTATTCTTGGCAAGGTTTTGGCAAACACGGCACTTATTCCTTGTCTCAGTCAAGCTCGTTCGTGGGCCCCCTGGTGGTTGGGCTCATTGCTGACACCACAGGCAATATCCGCTACGCCTTTTTCTTCCTCGTGGTCATGGTGTGGCTCGCCGTCCCCGTGTTGTTGAGCATTAACGTGGAGCGTGGACGGAGCGACGCCGATAGGTACAAGTATCGTACATGACGATGGGACGGTTGGCATGCCGTTGTTAGGTGCGTTGATAGGATACCGTATTTTATCTCACGACGCTATTTAAGTTGCCTCATGTGGTGAATAGTATTTTGAATCATAGTTCTTCTCATTATACATGAAGCCTGATGAACGTCTCGATTTGTTCCATATTGCGCCTTACACTCAAGCATTGCGGGGATGCAGTGTTGCTTTACATCGGATCGCACAGCAACATGCGGTGGTAGTGAATGGCCCATAGATTGCTTGAACACTCACCGAATTTGAGACGTCTGCTTTGAAGTCCCCCTCTCATTGCTCCAGAGTGTAGTAGCGGTGGCCACACCAATTTTGCTCGGAGATGGGCGGTAGTTGTGTATTTTGGCATTATTCCAAACCCCGCTATCCTGCCGACAATGATGTTTCTCTCTCGTCGCGTTTACGAGTTTGCAAAAAGCACCAAGTAACTATAGTGCGTTGCCGTCCACAACACGACATGGTGAGTTGAACACATACTCGACGACATGTAGGAGAGTTTGACTGCAAGGATCTAGCAGGCGCTGTGTAACAGTTGCGCCATCTTGTTACTTTTTGCACCATACGCCTTGCCATGAGTGAGGCTGCACCAGACTCGCCCTCTCTTGCGTTCGCAGGAGTCAGCTGGGGAACGCTTCTGTCCCATCTGAACCTTCACCACGTTGACTCTCGACGCTCACTGGCAGCTAGAGGATATTGTGCGGCCAGGCCATACAGTAGCACGCCAGCACAGTCACAGATTGTGCCACTACTCAGCGGCAATGAGGTTGTATAAACATGCGTCGTCAGCCGATCACGAACATTTGGTGCCTCTGCTTCAGTCAGAGCCCAGTCCCAGTGCCTCAACCTCGCAGATCAGCTACAGACCCCAAATGTCCAAGGGCAAAGCTCGTCGGCCATGGAAGAGTTATATTTGGTACGCAAGGCTTTCTTGAATGCACACTCCATCGCGAGGCTCATTATTGTAAAGGGACACATGGGACAAACCACCGGAAGAACGCAAGTTTTTGGCAAAGCTAGACGCTTGTCTTCTCACCTATGCTGCACTTTCGTACTTCAGCAAGTATCTCGACCAGCAGAATGTGACTGTAAGTGTATTTAGCCTTCGTGGTTCATTTCATACAACTTCATCGGAATCTTAGAACGCCTACGTCTCTGGAATGAAGACGGAGTGCGTCATTTCTACTGATCAAGTCCCAAGACCCAGACTAATCCGATTTTGTCGTGATGCAGCTTGGGATTGTACGTCCTGTCTGTTTCGAGTCTTACGAGGCTTAAAATTTACTTCTGTTCAGGCACGGGAATGAGCTCAACTACATCACCACTGCATGGACTTGCGGCTATGTCATTGGCCAAATACCTTCAAAGTAGGTTTCGTCCGTAGCTGATTAGCATCTAGTCTTTTCTCACCATCGTCCAGCCTACTGATTACCCGCATTCGACCTTCGATATGGGTTAGTCATCTTCGGTGTGATGAGTTTCGACGCTCACCACACGCCGTTGAAGATACCCCTTATGGAGCTAATATGGAGCAGTTTGACCATGGTATTGGCTTCGGCAAATAGCTTCAGCACCCTAATCGCCATGCGATTCTTCGTAGGTCAGTTTCAGAGATGTTACTCCGTGCGCACATTGTGACTCCTGTCCCAGGCTTGGCCGAGTCCACTTTCTATCCTGCGATTCAGTACGTGATCGGAAGCTGGTACAAGGGAGATGAACTTGCGAAGAGGGCGTGCATATTTCACGTAAGTTCTACAGCGTATTCTTGCTCACCAAGCAATGTCTGAAAAACGAGTAGACTGCCAGCGCAATAGGACCTATGTTCAGCGGGTTCTTACAGGCAGTAAGTCCGTAACACGTTGACCACGGTGATATACCCTCAAAACAGATCAAGGGCGCATACACGGGGCTGAACGGAGTACACGGGTTGGCGGGTTGGCGCTGTAAAGTCGCTCCACATATGCCTTTGAGCCATTCACTCATGCATTTTGTGTGCAGGGCTATTTATCATTGACGGTATCATAACCATACCCATTGCTTTACTCGGGTTCTTGATTATGCCAGGTCAGTTTATTCTGTCCTCGGTGTTATCATATCTCATCTTTGCCTAGATCTTCCAACTACCACTAGACCGTCAATCTTCTACACTCAGGAACAGATAGACATAGGGAAGCAACGCATGGAGGAAGTAGGACGAAAGCCGCCGGGAAAGTTCACAAAGAAGAAGGTTGCGGGGTTTTTCAAGACATGGCATCTTTGGTTGCTTACGCCGCGTACGTGATTCACTTTTGATCTTGCCAATCTGTACTGACATAGGCATGATAGTATATATACTGGCATGTCCTCGTCTCTTCTCTCGCGGACCCACGAGAACCTGACTCCCAAATCGGTCAAATAGTTTAACAATGCAGGCGGTCCAGCAACTTCAATGATTTTCTGGTACACAATTCTTCCATAATGTGGTCTGTGTCACTTCTCTCACGCTAAAGTGCATAGGTTGCAAAGCTTCAATACTCCCGGACACACTGTTTATACAGTAAGTCAGATCAACACATATCCAATCGGGATCCAAGCTGTTCAAGTGGTGACGAGTAAGCATTACCGACGTACAGAAACAGCTATCGTGATTGAGTTGTCTTCTAGCTTTGATCTGGGCCTGGTCATCTGACGCGATGGAACTGCGTTGGCCACCGATTCTTCTAGCTGCGGTCAGTACTCTACCAAGCTCCAACCCGTTGCGTCCTCAGTTCTCACATTTCGTCAGACGTGGCACATGATTGTGTGCATTATGCTCGCTGTGACTCCGCTGTATACTCATATAACGAGGTAATTCGGGATCTTCAGCGACGTGTCTGGTGTTGCTAATTCGTTTATTGTTAGACGATGGGTTTTGTATTACATGGTATGTGATTATCCTCATCATCGTCACTCAGATGTAGCTGACCACTTCATAGACGTCTGTTCAAGGCGGGCTTTCGGGTCTCATCTTATCTTGGGCGAACGAACTGACAGGATACGACAACGAAAGTAAGCCTTAAAATAGACAATATCTCTCCAGTCACTCATCGTGTCATGGCATAGAACGTTCGTTCGTCGTGGCTTCTTGTAATACCTTTGCGTACGTTATGCAAGCTTGGCTTCCCATGTACGTATTTGAGCTTCTGATCTGGGGACGGACTGTGATGCTGATATGATTACAGTGTGATATTCCCTCAGGTTGAGCAGCCAAGGCAAGTTTGTGGGTTCTAATGTCGAACCACTCCACATAGCTTACTATCGAAAATATCAGGGTTCACAAAGGAAACATCGCAACAGCATGCATCGACGCAGGATTGAGTGGGTTTTTGTTTTTGTTTCTTTCGGACTACATAGTTCCGTGTCTCACCCATTATCTTTGACAGTCATTGTCTGCCTCGCTGTGCTGTTCTTGTCTAAGCGAGACGAGCGACGTGCTCGTTCTAATCAACTGGCCTCGAACCCTACAGTTGAGATTGACATGGAGGACGACGTTGACTCGAAAGCAAAGAGTAGCGAGGTGACTTCTGTTCATGACCGGATGAATTGATGCATGGCCGTGGGTCCACATATCTATAGGCAACGACAACCTTAGTGAAATGCTGTACACATCTTTTGACCGCTGTATGATAGACAAACGTCGCTCACTAGTGTGAGGTCAGTCACAATGGCCAAATTTCGATCGCTATTCTAGTGATACAAATCTACATTCTCAATTGTCACATAAATTCTGCCCACCCGGCTTGCTGACGTCCTGCCTACAAAGCCCAGCCATCGCGCCAACTGCCCTCCCGCAAATTGGAAAAATCAATCCGCGTCGTGAGAGGGAGTCCAATAGTCTGAGTTTTGACGCGGGGGTCTTTGCAGTAGGTTCCCAATTTGGATTCCTGTTTCCTTTTTGTGAGTTCTCGGTGCGTTCTCGGCGAGTTGATGCTTGTAAGAGCGGAAGTCGTCGGGAAAGCGGTGAGAAACACGTGAAGATATCTTGGAGTGTCGGACTTGAGTGAGTGGGAATAGTAGTCGATTCGAATTTTTTAGAGTTTTCCTCGTTGTTAATCAAGTGCTGGTACAGCGTGGTAGATTCTTCAATTCATAGTACAAATACAAATACAACAGTACACATACCTGGTACAGCGTGGTAGATTCTAAAGCACGCTGTACCGGGTATTCGATCCTTTGAGTTCCCAAGCGCTTCCCCGCCCTATTTCCTATTCCGTCCCATCGGGCGGGTCACCGTTTGACACCCCCCCTTGACCCGCGTCAAGTCCTAATAATCTCATCGCTCGTCCATGTAAAATGCGCGGGAGTGCTTTCGTAAATATGTCCGCGGTATTCTCCTTTCCTGGAACCCTGTGTACATCAACCAACTATTTGTTGACGCAATCTCGAATGAAGTGAATCCGTATGTCGATATGTTTCATACGCGTGTGACCGTGTGGATCGTGTGTGCAGGCCACGGTGCCGTTGTTGTCGCAGAAGAGTGAAGTGGCGTGTTGTTGTGGATATCCGAGTTCATCGAGCAGCTGCCTGATGAACATAATCTGGCAGGCTGCGTGCGTACATGCGAGGTACTCCGCTTCGCACGAGGATAGGGCGACAACAGCTTGTTGTTTCGAGCTCCAGGAAATCAACGAGTTTCCCATCATCATAATGTAACCGCTGATAGACTTTCTGTGTTTGCCTGAACCCCAGTCCGAATCTGTGAAGGCGCGGAAGATTGGGTAGGGGTGGTCCAGATGGCCTAGGACTATACCCGTCGATCTTGTTCCTTGCAAGTACCGTAGAAGATGCTTGGCAGCGACCCAGTGTTTTTCGCCGTAATTCAACATGAACCTGGCGAGTTCGCGAACGGCAAAGGCTATGTCCGGACGACAGGTGGTGGCCAGATACATCACTTTCCCGACTACCGCGCAGTAAGGAAAACCCTTTACTCTCTCGCGTTCATCTTCAGTTTTGGGACAGTCCTCGGAAGACAGTGTAGCATGAGGAGGTAAGGGAGTCAGGACGGCGTTGCAGTGCTCCATACCAAAAGTGCGCAGTATGGACTCGATATACGAATCTTGAGAGAGAACCAGTGTGCGTCAATTTCGCGTTCGTGTGACCTTGCAGCCTAATAGCCACTCGACGTCTCCATTATCGGTGATCTCAAAACATGAGTTGAGTTGTTTTGTGACGAGGTCGGATTCGGCTTTGGAAGTGGAGGCAATTAGTATATTGTCCACACTGGTGGCGGACATGGACTTCTGATCCTCGATGTCGCGGATATGTACACTCCAATCGGACTGACACCTCCTGAATCCGAGCGATGTGTACTTCTCGTTAAACTCTAGATACCATGTCTGGCCGGCCTGTTTAAGTCCGTATAGTCCTTTGTGTAAACGCCAGTAGCCGGGTCCCGCAATCTCTGGACGTCGCATGTAGATCTCCTCGGAGAGAGGTCCATTGAGGAAAGCAGTTTTGATATCGATATGCCGTAGTTCTAAGTCCTGAAACGCTGCTAAGGCAAGTATGATGCGAATCGAGTCCCACCTCGCGACGGGAGCAAATGTATACGTGAAATCCTGGCCTGGAATCTGAGTGTATCCCTTGGCGACTAGACGGGCCTTGAACCGCGAGATGTGTCCATTGAGGTTGCGTTTGATGTGGAGAACCCATTTGCAGTCGACGGCCTTGCGTCCAGGCGGGATTGAGTCAATTTCCTCGTATACGCCTTTCGCCTTCAACGCTTCGAGTTCCTCATAGATCGCGGCTAACCATTCTGTCCAGTAGATGCTCCTCTGCGCCTCCTTGATAGACTTTGGATTGGTGGCATTGGGGTCGTCGATTGGATCTGAGACACCAAGGCATAAGGAATTGTATTTGGCGTCAGCGTGCAAAAGAATCGGTACAAGTTGGTCGACAGAGGACATGTGTACGAAAAGGTCCTTTCCGCAAGCGAGAACGTCTTGTATCAGTGCGTTCTGCACGTCCAACCCCCCCTTGTTCGAGGTGGTGGGATTGAAATCCAGGTACCTGTTTGGTAATACAGGTACCCTTCGTTCACGTCGATGCGTAAGCGATTGGTTATGCAGGTCCTTGTGTCTATGTACACGAATTAGATGTAATTTTACATCATCGTCCAAGCGACTCACATAGTGACCATGTCGCTTTCCCGCTCGATACGAGCGTCCGGCTGCGTAGCAGCATACCTAATTTCAAAATAGAAATTAAGTCCCCATGCATTTCCGTGCATGTCCAAGTCACTCACCGAGTGGTGTCATGACTTTCCGACCCGCGAGGAGTATACTCCAAAGGTCCAGGTACCGGAGAGTGTAGAGGGTTGTCGAGGAACCAATCATCAACATCAGTGATCAGATCGGTCCATAGCGGTGAGCGTTGTATGAGCAATGGAGTGGTTGTCGGTATGTGGTCGTGAAATGTGACGTCACGCCGTACTCGCACAGCATGGGCATGAGGGAACCAGATAAGATAACCATTAGCATCGGGTGCGTATCCGAGAAAACGACCAGATTCACCCCGAGGTTGAAATTTTGGCAAGTCATCCGAGTTTGTGCGACGAGCCGTGACATGAGTGCCGAAGATGTGAAGGTATGATAGATTTGGAAGGCGTTTGAATACAAGGAAAAACGGTGTGGTGAAAGGTGGAAGGGCGGCGTGTGGTACTCGGCACTTGAGGTGAACAGCGCAGAGGATGGCGAATGGCCAGAACCAATCTGACAAGTTTGCGTCGACCAGCATTGCCCGAGCCATAGAGGTGATAGTGAGATTTGCACGTTCTGCGACGCCATTCTGTGGGGACGCGTCAGGCACGATCTTCTCGTAGATGATTCCGAGTTGCTCGCAATAGGCGCGAAATGCGCCCTCGACATATTCAGGGGCGTTATCAACTTGTATGATGGCAATTTTGAGATTGAGTAGACGTTCAAAAGCGGCTTGGAATTGTTTGAAACGAGCCAAGGCCTCGGATTTGTGTTTCAATAAGCTGACATAGATCCATTGAGAAAAACAATCAATGAAGAGGATGAAAAATTTGAAACCGCCGTAGCAGTTCGGCAATGGACCACAGATGTCGGTGTGAATTCTATAGAGAAGACGGTCGGCTCTGAGATCCGACTTGGCAGGGAATGGAAGGCGTTTAATGTTTGCACGAGTGCAGATTTTGCACGTCCGATGCGCGGAGGAGTCTATGGGTATTCCTTCAACTGCGCGATGAAGCCCTTTTATGCCTATGTGGCCTAGAAGGCGGTGTAAAAATCCCGTCCTTGTTCACTTGAAGAGGACGCAATAGTATTGACACGAGTATCAGAGATGCGGTCCGCTAGGCTGAGTGAGAGAGTTTGAGCGATGTTGTTCCCGGTCATAGTCGCATGTATCGGCGTCATGTGGAGTATGTAGAGATTATTCGGCAATAACCTTCCATCAACAATTCCTTTCCCGTTGAGAGTAAGTTGCACCGTTCCATTTCCCAAATGACATTCAATTCCGCGCCTCTCTAAACACCCTTGCGAGACGAGATTGAGATGTGCTGATGGAACATGTAGCACATTTGATAATCTCAACGAGTTGCTGACTCCGTCGTGTGTAGCGTTGAAATAAATATCTCCAACTCCAATCGCCGATGTAGCATGCGAAGTTCCGAAACCTTTTATCTGGATGGGCGTGATTGATTTGTAATTGGTGAAGAACGTTCGGTCGGCAAAGATATGACGATTTGCACCCGAGTCGTGATAGCATTCTGCGTTCGTGATTTGACCTTCAAACGCAGCCCTGTTACAGGTGACATGGTTGATCGGATCAGAGAACGTGTTGAGGGAAAAGAATTGACTGTGTGACAACGCAGCAATAACGGTATTGCCGGGTTGAGCCGAAGGATGATCCGTACGTGAGTCACTCGACGCGACATTGGCGATATTGGCTGATGATGGAAGTGCATGGTAATTGAGTTGTCTTTGACCTGTAGGAGGTGCTGATGCGGCTCTCTGAGAAGGATGTAAATGTATATCGCGCGGTCCTTTCCACCAGTACGGATACTGGCCACATTTTCCTCCACCGTAAGCGAAGCAATCTTGAATGAGATGTCCAATGGGCCGCGAACAATGAGGGTTGATGCATCAAATCTGATTCTTCTCACTGTGCGAATGTTTAGCGCGTTTTGTGGGAGGAGCTGACGTAGCGGTAATGATGGGAGCGGTGCTTGCAGCGCGTTTCTTCTGAATAGAATTTACGCCACTGATTTGCGCGATGTACTCGGGTCCCTGTAAACCTTGCGCCCAGTCTTCTTCTTTGATGAGTTGAATGACAGCCGAGGACGACAGAGGTTTTCCCTCCTTGTCGGCAGTAACTAATTTCTCTGAGCGTTTGAGTGAATGCCCTCAAAGAATCATCGAGCGGTAGAAGATTCGCGAGTGTCTTCGCAAAGAAAACGTCGGGCATGCAATCCTTATCTTGATTGATGAGGTCGATATACATGTTGCGGATCTTCTCCGTCCACTTGGATACAATCAGAGTGCTGGAACATTTGTATCCCATGATTGCCTGATGGAGTGCTGCCGCCCTGAGACTGTTAACCGGCATATATTCATCATGTAGAGCGTCCCATGCGTCCTTGGCAGTTTTGCAGCTAGAAATGATGGGAATTTTATGTGTCGGTATCGCGCGAACGAGTAAAGATAGGACGGATTTGTTTTTCTTTAGCCACATGCTTGCCCTTTTTTTGGCTTCTTCGACATCCAAACTGTTTCCCGCAAGAAGTCTGGTCGAGTTCCTGAGCTTCGGAACAATGGGTGGCTTAGATTCATCAGATTCTTTGTCGATGTATTTCCACAAGTCGAGATCTTCGAGAATAATCTCGGACTGCATGGCCCATTGTACGTAGTCGTTTGTTTCTCCGTTGTCATGAAGTTTCTTGAGTTTAGCCTTATGATCCTTCGATTTGGAGTTCTCTGAGTCTGACATGTCGACAAGATAGGGGTTGAACTCGGATAGATGGATTTTATACAATGGATGAGCAACTACAGGGAGCCAGGGCTCATAACCTGTTAATCAAGTGCTGGTACAGCATGGTAGATTCTTCAATTCATAGTACAAATACAAATACAACAGTACACATACCTGGTACAGCGTGGTAGATTCTAAAGCATGCTGTACCGGGTATTCGATCCTTTGAGTTCCCAAGCGCTCACGCGCTCACAAGCGCTTCCCCGCCCTATTTCCTATTCCGTCCCATTGGGCGGGTCACCGTTTGACACTTGTACATGGTGCTACCTATATACAACGAGCGGTAATCTACACTTACCCAAGTCAGTGGCATATGAAGAAAGCGAGGTAGCTACGTAACAAAGTGGAATATGTGTGCGAGGGGTAGAGGCTGTTAAGCTTCGAAGATGAGACTTATGATTCATGCTGCTGCAGCAGCTCTGCTTATATACATGTCTGTATCTACTTATGTAAGCAACTACTATACATGTCTACTTCAGCTATTCTACTGTATTACTAAGTGCATGACTCATGCATTACTCATGCTATGAATGCATGACTCATTGTATGACTAGGCTCAGCACTTGTACCAGAGGTGTACATAATGAGTAAATGACTCATGCTAGTACTATGCTACTAGAACACAGGCGTACATATATGTGCAGTATCCCTATAGTGTCGCGGAGCGACTGCTGCTATACTGCTAAACCCTAAACAAGGGCAGAGAAGAGGGGGAACGGAAGTGGAAGTGGATCTCCAACGACGACAACGAGGTCAAAGTCGATGATGAGCAGGCAAGCAGGCTCAGAGGCCGGATACTGGCAGTGCAAATGACGAAGTTAATAGCATGCTTATACTAGGTTACATTGAGTAACTCACCTGGCAGTGCAAATGACGAAGAGGTCAAGATGCAGAACCAGGGAGGGTAAGGGGTACTATATATACTGTGTCTGGGTGGTCTGTGCACCAGTTCCCACACTAGGGACTGGAGTAACTGTGGGACTGGAGTAACAATAGAACAATAAGGAACCCGGGTAACTGTCAAGGACCGGGGTAACTGTCAAGGACCTGAGTAACTGTCAAGGACCAGGGTACGTAGAACAATAGAGCTAGAACAATACAACAATAGAACAATAGGATAAGAACAATAGAACAATAAGACCTGGGGGAATCCCTGGGGAATCCCCATCAATGGAAGAGGAACAATAGAACAATAGCCTAGGTTGATCTGGAACCGCTCCAGACTGAGTCTAGGGTTTGGGTCTGGACTATTGATAAATAAGGCAGGATGTCACGTGACCCAGGTTAGGGTTAGGTCCGGTAACACTCCTAGCCGGAAAATAAGCGCTCTAGATAGGCGCCTAAGGCTGTAAACTTGTGACAATATTGGAAAAATCCGGTCTCTGTTGGACTATCCATGTCATATAGTGCTATACTACTTAGTCTACACGACCCATATCTGTACGTCTCAGCTAATGTGATGTTTACTACTGGAGTTTCCATATAGGGCTGCATAATTCCCATATCAAGAATGTGGGAACTCTGCTACCTTAAAGTGTCCTTGTAATAAGGCGTGGGAAACTACCTATTATATGATATAGTGTTAACACTACGGGGAGGTATTTTGACAAAGTAAAGAAACACGAGTATGTACTTACAAAGAGATAAACGGAATGAAAAGGAAACACGAGTGTAGTCGAGTGCCTAGGCTTGCCTGGCACGAGAGAGGAGTGGCGAGAGTGCGAGGATGAGTGGCATACGGGCACAAACTGTAACAATCAAGGTTACACACACCAGATAGTTGTTAAACTTGAGGGGAAGATAAGGAGATAGAGAGTAGAGTGTGAGTGTGTACTGGGGAGTGCAAAGTAGTCCTTTATCAACAGAGTGGATAAGACTGAGGGGATATGCCCTCAGGAGTGGCTCTATATATACATGAAGGGGAGGACCCCAGGTACTACCCTAAGACCCCTAATACCTACATGAGTAAGCAAAGTAATCTACCTTACTAAGCATGCCCTATGCCCTAGTGGTGCCACTTCAATAATCAACCAATAGCAATTGTCCCCATGACCTGACCTCATGACCCAGTCCCAAGGCTAGACTTGTTCTAGCTTGTTCTAAGCCAAGGCTAGACTTTTCCAGAAGGTTCTAAGAACTAAGACATCATCTAATGGAATGTTCTATACTATGACATCATAGTTCCAGCATGTTCCACAAGGTTCCAGAGAGTTCTATCATGTGATACACAGATAAGGAAAGGAGCGCATTAGCACATCAGAGACAGATGGAGCATCAGCGCATCAATTGATAGGCACTGAGAATAAGCGCCGGAATAAGCGCCTGATAAGCGCCAGATAAGCACTTGAATAGATGCCGGATAAGTGCTGGATAAGCGCCTGATAAGTGCTCAAATATTCCCAATAATACCGTTGCCTGGTGAGGCAAGTCTTGTAGAAACATTGAAAATCTGTGACATTACCCCCCCTTCTTGCTTTGAACTCCGTGCAAAGAGTTTTGAACAAACACCTTGGTCATTGAGTCCACTTTTTCACCATTGTCATGAGGGTGCCTAAGCAGTTCCAAGTGACTCTAGCAGCTTCTACCGACGCCCCTGACGGGGTTCACACCTCATTGGCTGATGGTAGTCTAGTCCGTACCCTCCTCGGTTGCGTCATTGGATCGTGGATGATCCTTGGTGTGTTGTTCGTAACTTATACACAGTAGATTGTAGCTGAGCGGATAGCTCGGGGATGATCGTCGTAGAATCTCTTGATTGCTTCTTGAGCGTGCGTGATGTTTTCTACAGGTTCCCACGTGTCATTGTTCAGTCTGTAGCCTTTCCAGCGTATGTAATACTGAAGCTTTTTCGCACAACCTGTACGTCTTGACTTGAGAATCTTCTCGACTTCGTATTCTTCTTCTCCGTCGATGATATCTGGCGTAGGCATCTCCAGCTTTTGGCCTCCGAATTCAGGTTCATTGTACGGTAACAACTTGCTTGCATGGAATACAGGATGTATCCTTGGTGAACGTTTGGGCCATTCCAGTCTGAATCTGACCAGAGAGAGCTTTCAGCAATCTTGAATGGGCCATAGTACTTGGCTGACAGCTTATGTCCAGATTTTTGGTAGTCTCTCAGATCTAGCATGACCTGATTGCCTTCGTTGAAGGGGACCTTCTGAACGTGCTTATCATAGTACCATTTCATGCGTTCAGCCGCAAGTTGTAATGCCGCTTTCGCATGCTCTTGAGCTTGCAAGCGGTTCCACATGATGTCATTCATGTCAGACCTTTTCAGGTCCTTAGTGAGCGTTGGACCAGCTCTAGGGTGTCTGCCGTATTCGAGGTAGAAAGGCGAGTGCTTAGTTCCCTTGTGCGCTGCATTGTTGTATGCAAATTCAGCCGAGCTGAGCAGTCTAGCCCAGTTGTCATGTAGTTGATCAATGTAACAATGCAAATACTGTTTGAGTGTTTGATTAACCCATCATTTTGACCATCAGTCTGCGGATGATATGCGGTGGTCATTGTAGATTCTATCCCTAGCATTTTACACCATTCCTGGAATAAGTCTGCTGTGAATTGTGGACCTCTGTTGGAAATGATTTGCAAAGGTAATCCATGAAGGGTCCAGACTCTCTCATAGAGTAGAGCTGCAAGATCTTTTCCCGAGAACTCATTTACGATAGGGAAGAAGTGCGCCCTTTTAGCAAGGCGGTCTACGACTACGCAGATAGCATTGAAGCCATCAGACTCCAGTAACTGAGTAATCAAGTTGACAGTCATGATATCCCATGGTTCAGCCGGAACCGGATTAGGGATGAGTGGTCCATAAGGCTGTTGCAGATGAGTCTTCATCCGCTTACATGTGTCACAGCCTGTCACGTATTTCTTGACATCAGTGGTTAAACCTGGCCACCAGTAGTTTCTTGAGATCAGTTTGTACGTTTTCCATCTGCCAGGATGTCCGCCAGAAGGTAGATTGTGATGTATCTGGATAATTTGGCATCTCAGATCTAATTTTTGATCTTTGTGGATGTAGACTTTTCCACGGTAGAAGAGTAATCCGTTCTCAAAATTCCATTCCTCTAGTGATTTTGTGAACTCCCTAGGACCAGAGTCGAGTAACTGCTGATAGTCCTTGGTAACTTCGTTGTTCATGAGTGCTTCCTTGACCCGTCTTAGGATTTCATCATCGTTGGTAGGCAAGTCATGAGAGTTTTCAATAGCAGAGATGGCAAAAAACTTGGGTTTAAGGAGAATTTTGTCCTTGTTATCGGAATTTGCCCGCTCTTCATGATCTGGCCTCCTGGACAGAGGATCTGCGGTAAGCATGGTCTTTCCGGGTTTGTGCCGGAGCACAAAATTGAATCGCGTGAGGTATAACGCCCATTGCGCTTGTCTCCGAGTCAGCTTCTGGGAATTCCTGAAATATGTCAGGTTTTGGTGATCCAACCATATTTCTACGGTAATTGGATGTCCCTCCAGATGTTGACAATACTCTTCCAGGGTGTCACAGATGGCCTGACTAGCCCTTGATTTTCGCAATTTACCTCTTGTTTTTATCTGTAAAACTCCGGGCTGCAGCTCAGTTGCAGTCTTCTCTGCATAAACTCCCTTTTCACGTCTATCAAGCGCCCGTATCACGTGGCTTAGATGCTCCACACGGTCACATTACTTGCTACTACGTCACACTGGCATGTGACTTAGCTTAAGTAAGACCACATGGCTACAAACACATGGCTCAGCCCATAGCTAGGGTTTGACGTCATAGATGACGTCCACATGGACTCCTTTTGTTCTTACCTTATTGTTCTCTTTATGGAAGGATGTTCTCACAGGTGTGGGAATGAAATACAATAGTTGGTCTCCTTTCAGATAGATTTTCTCATGAGTAGAGTTCTTGGCAAGGTCTAGACAATAGCTATTGTTCTCCTTTAGGTAGTTCTTTTGTTCTTCGTTCCCATGGCTTCTTGCAAAGCCTGCCCTCAACTTGGTCTGTGCGCAGGTCCCTGAAGTCTATATAAGCAGCTGCATGTACGCTCCTAGCCCCCATCTCGACCTCTTGGTCTTTACTGGGCTAGGTAAGCCACTCCTTCCTGTACTACATAGCTAGTAGTACTCAATGCGAACTTGGTCTTTACTGGGCTAGATACTTGTATAAAGTCTGATAGCTGGTGAGAGCACTGTGCTACACGCCTGCCACCACCTCCTCGTTGATATCCACACCGTGTCCCTGTTTGTCACGTCGAGCCCCGTCTCCGTGTCACAGGGCGCAGATAATAGCCAACAACTCTTTATTGTATATCTCATAATTACGTTCATGGACGTTGAGTGATTTAGAGTAGAAGGCTAATGGATGCCACAGCTTGTCAGCTGGGTCCAGTTGTGATAGTACCGCTCCTGTAGCAAAGTCGCCAGCGTCTGTTTCCAGATGGAAAGGGTTTTCATCATCTGGTATCCTCATAATGGGTGCTGACGTAAAAGCCTTTTTCAGACTTTGGAAGGCCTGTTTTTGAGCATCTTTCCAGATCCAGGATTGGTCCTTCTTTGCCAGAATAGTGAGCGGTTTTGCATGTTTAGCAAAGTCCTTAATGAAAGGCCTATAGAAGTTGGCAAAGCCTAAAAAGGCTTGGACTTGCTTAACCTTTTCAGGTCGCGGCCACTCAGTAACTCCGGTGAGTTTGGCTGGATCCATCTCGATGTGTCTGTGAGAAATGATCATGCCTAGGTACTCAATATGATCCTTTTCAAAAAAGCATTTTTCTGGTTTGGCAAATAGATCGTTCTTGCGTAGACACTTAAGCACTTCCTGTGTGATGGGACGGTTTTCCTTCTTGTCTTCAGTAAAGATGAGGATGTTGTCCAGATACACCATGACATGTCCTTCTAAGATCAAATCACTCAGAAATTCATTCATCATGGCTTGGAATGTTGAGACACTGAGTCACGCTTCAAACTAAGAACAACCTTAAAGACAACACAACCAACCACGAAGTGGCAATAGAAGTGTAAAGGTGTGGAAGCGCGGAAGTGTTGAAGTGTGCGAGGTGGTCATTAGAGTCCTAGTTTTACCTGTGCTAAAAGAGCGACAAGGTTTGTGATAAAGTTTATATGAAGGGAGTTAGACGGGCAACTACCATGCGTATTGCGGGTAAAAGGGCAAGTCGGCGCGGTGAAAGCGAAAGAGTTATAGCGCGGCTCAAAGAGAACGCGCGGGAGACGTCACAACTTGTAGTAAGACGGCACGCGGAGAGACGCAGATGGTAAACGCAGGCGCAATATGAATCTCGAACACAAAACACAGTCGCTGGTGAAGATGAAAGAAGTCGCTGTAAAACGCAGGCACAGTGAAAGTGAACGCAGTAAGCTCGACGCAGTGAAGGTAAAACGCAACGCAGTAACACAGTAAAATAACGCAGTTTAAAAAGTAAACGCAGCATAACAAAGCCGAAAGGAACCGTAGAGAAAGATAAACTAATGGCGCGCGGGTCGCAGCGCAAGGCTATGTGAGATTGCAGTCAATTTGACTCGACAGACTGCGCGCGGGGGCGGTAGTGTAGAACAACACATCCCAAGCGGCGATGCGTATTGCAAGCGAATGCGTGGCCAACGACGACGTTGGTAGAGCTGGTAAGATTGAACTGCACTAGTTCGCACTCGTGGTCCTCGCCTTCAAAGTCTGGAGACAGCCAACAATCTGGGTGTGGCGCGCGCGGGCGATCACAGTCAAGCGAGACGAAAGGTCCTGAACGTAGGGGAATTGGGTGGTCGCTCTGTGTGTCGCAATAGGAGCAGTTATCAAGCGAGTCCGCGACGGAGGCGACGGACTGCGCTGGCGAGGGTGATTTAAGAGTAGATCTCTCAGGGGAGACCGTAGGCGCTGCTGAGGGTTCTGGGGGCGTCGTGGGCGCGGGGATGATGGGGTAACGGCGTAGAATCTTGCACGGGCGTGGGCGGTAAGGGCAGCAACCATCGGGTAGGTGGGGAGCAGTGGGACAGTAACGGCAGACTCAAGGCAGGTTGTCGTTGGTAGACGCAGCGGACATAAACGTGAAAGAAGTCGCAGTGAGACAACGCAGAAGAAGCTACAGCTATGGGCGCGAAGAGACTCCCTCGACGCGAACGCAAAGCGTAAAGTGAACTCTGGAAACTGGGGTGGGGATTGATTTTTTTCCTACGCAGTACAGACAACACCTTTTTATATATCCTAAAGACCCTCTCCTAAACCTTTCCTTCTATGTCCTAAACCCGAACGCGAGAGCGAGGAAACAGGGTGGCAGAATACTTCCGTCTGCGGAGGCAAAATGTCCAGCAAGTCGACGCCCAGCAAGACAAAGCATTGGTCAACGCGGAGTAGCGGCGCGCGCCCTTGCGCTGAAAAGACACCAACCGTCGCGAGCAGGTGATGAGGCGCCGTCCAGGAGTTGCACAGCGTGGCGTGATAGAAGTCTTCCTGAAACGGGGTTCGCGCGTCAAGTTTCTTCTACCGTTGGTCCGACCTGCGTGATGTGAAAGGGGCGTGTCTGTGTGTCAGAGTTTGGTGCAATTCCTCGGCCTTGGATGTTTCCGGCGCATTGCTCCTTGTCAAGTCCTCGAATCCTCGGCAGACTCCTCGTGACCTCGGTGAACTCCTCGTGTCCGTGACGCTGGGAAAGTGGAGGGACTTGCCGCTCAGGATGACGCGGGCCGCGCAAATGGCGGGCTGCTGCCGGGTCTCCGCGCCTAGCCGATTTCCGGGCGTATCATTGTCAAAGGCAGTTTGACAGGCTGGCGTTCAGTCCCATACAGTTGTTTTCTTGGTCAGGTAGTACAATGGTTGCGCGATGTCGGAAAAGTTGGGGATAAACCGTTGATAGAAGCTGGCAAATCCAAGGAATGATTGGACTTCTTTGACTTTACGAGGTATTGTCCAATCAGCCACTGCAGAGACCTTACCCGGGTCCATCTCTAGGTTGTTGTAAGACACAATGAGCCCGAGGTATTCAATGCATGATTGTTGGAACATGCATTTCTCCAGTTTCAGGAACAAGTCGTTGTCTTTCAGCCGTTGTAACACCTGTTTGATGAGGATGTCGTGTGTTGCCTGGTCTTCGGTAAAGTTGAGCATGTCAGCCATATAAACTACTACGTGCCCCATGTCAATAAGATCTGCAAAGATCTTGTTCATCATGGATTGGAACGTTGCTGGTGAGTTGGTAAGTCCAAAGAACATGACTGTCGGCTTGAACAAGCCAAGATTGGTCTTGAATGCCGCTTTCCACTCATTGCCCTCTTTGATGCGTACGTTGTGGTATCCCCATTGTACATCCAGTTTGGTGAAGATCTTTGCTCCTTTGAGTTTGTCAATAAGTTCTGGAATCAACAGTAGTGGATATGTGTTCTTCTTCGTCATGGTGTTCAGAATTCGGTAGTCTTGTATTGGTCGCAATGAGCCATCCTTCTTCTTGACAAAGAAGAATGGACAAGCCATTGGGGATTTCGAAGGTCGTATGTATCCTTTCCACAGGTGTTCCGTGATGAAGTTGTTGAGTACGACCTGTTCCGGTTGTGACAACGGGTAAATTTTACAGTTCTTCATTTCCGCTCCCGGTACAAGGTCTATTGCGTGATCCCATTTCTTTCCTTCTGGTACTTGTTCTGATGCGTGCTTCTCAAACACAAATTGGAATCCCAAGAATTCAGCTGGTACAATGTCTTCAATAGTTTGTTTGGTTTTCTCCTTGTACTGCGCTTCGGCCACTTGTTGAGACACATTGTGTTTGACCTGGATGTCAATGAGATCTTTGCCCCCCGCTATTGCGTCATCAATGGTCTCTTCGTGCCATAGATAGTCCTCGGCCCAATAGAGCGACTCTTCTTGTTCAGCTACCAATTGTCATGGATGGCCTGACTAGCCCTTAATTTTCGCAATTTACCTCTTGTTTTTATCTGTAGAACTCCGGGCTGCAGCTCAGTTGCAGTCTTCTCTGCATAAACTCCCTTTTCACGTCTATTAACCGCCCGTATCACGTGGCTTGGATGCTCCACACGGTCACATTACTTGCTACTACGTCACACTGGCATGTGACTTAGCTTAAGTAAGACCACATGGCTACAAGCACATGGCTCAGCCCATAGCTAGGGTTTGACGTCATAGATACTGTCCATATGGGCTCCTTATTGTTCTTTCCCTATTGTTCTCTTTATGGAAGGATGTTCTCACAGGTGTGGGAATGGAATACAATAGTTGGTCTCTTTTTAGATAGATTCTCTCATGGGTAGAGTTCTTGGCAAGGTCTAGACAATAGCTATTGTTCTCCTTTAGGTAGTTCTTTTGTTCTTCGTTCACACAGCTTCTTGCAAAGCCTGCCCTCAACATGGTCTGTGCACAGGTCCCTGAAGTCTATATATACTGCTGCATGTACGCTCCTAGCCCCCATCTCGACCTCTTGGTCTTTACTGGGCTAGGTAAGCAAATCCCCTCTGTACTACATAGCTGGTAGTCAGAATACTAAGTTGGTCTTTACTGGGCTAGACATCTGCATAAGATTTATAGCTGGTGAGAGTATTGTGCTTCACGCCTACCACCACCACTTCGTCGTCATCCACTCCGTGTCCCTGTCTGCCGCGTCGAACCCCTGTCTCCGCGTCACCAATTCTGGAGTGACCGAGATCTTTGAAGGTGTAATATAGTCTGCAGTGGGTGTTGTATTTGCAGGCACTTCCTTATGCATTGTGAGATGACCGTGACCCCCCACAATTTCTTCTGGAGGCTGGGCTATTGGTTCCATGATGTGGACGGCGTCTGAAGGAAGCTTTTCTCTGGCATAGGTCGGAAATTCCTCGACTTCTTCTACCATGAATGAGCGTTTCTTTTTCAACAGGGTTGATGCGGGTTTGTCAGCTGTTGTGAATTGTTTATCAGGCGGCTGCATCCGCTTGAATGCTTGAATGATCTTTATTGTGAGGGGATCTTGACAATGGACCTTGTTGCCGTCTTTGAATTGTATGCATTTGGTCTTCCAGTCTATAGAGGAATGTGCTTCTTCAACCAAGTCATTCCTAGGATGATGTCATCTCGACCAAGTTTGTTATGTAAAATAGCTCATAGTGGATCCTTTGTCCCACTACTAATGGCAAATATATGCCATGAGTAATACGTGCTGCCACATTGATGGTACCATCAATGTTCTGAACTCCAAACGGCTTAGGTAACGGGTTTGTCTCCCACTTGTTACAATTGAGGACGTTTCCAAAGATAAAGCAATGTCTTGCACCACTGTCAACCAAAACTTGAACTTGAACAATTTTGTGATTGTGTGTGATTTTGCCAGGAAATGATATTGAAAGGTCACTAGCCATTACACGGTTTGCCTTGATCCTGACACACGTCAATGGTGTAGGATAAACTAAAAACCCTCTCTTTCTTCAAGTTTGTCTAAAAACAGGCCTCTCTTTTCAACTGGTAGCCCCACTACAGCCCTATAAACCATTTCCAAACTCAGCCAAGTTTTGGTATTCCATCCTGCCATTCTTGGACCCAGAAGAGGGGTGGCCCTACCCACTCTAAGTTGAGCCACCTCTCCACTTCCTCCTGAGTCACCCCCAGATCCTCCTGTTTGTGCGCTGCCCAACTTATTCAGTACGAGTCGTTGGCCCAATCTATCATATCTGGCCCTGCAAAGGCCATGGTTCTCCATTCCCTCATGCATTCCGCCTCCTGATTGGTCATAAAGACCCTGTTCCTGTGCTCAGCCGGACCCCAGAACTTGCAGGGTCCCCCCTCCATTGTGTCAACAATGTAACTCTTCAAAAGCTCCAATTGTCTCACCTGAATCGCCCGCCACGCTGCCATGCATGTGACAGATAACTCCTGCAGCGTCCTCTTGACCAACCTCCTCCCCTTTTGCCTCCAAAGTGTTGGCGCCTGATCTTTCTCCTTCAACCATTGTTGCAGCTCGGAGTGCAGGCGGTGGGTTTTGCGCTCGAGGTCGCGCGCGTGGGTTTGGCCTATAGTCGGGATGGAAGTAGAGATTGTTAGCTTTGTGACCAGGCTGATGGCACCTGAAGCACAAGTTGTCTCTGAAATGACGCTCACAATCTGCTGCGTTCATAACTCTTGCGGTGGCTTGGTTGTTGTTGGAGTAGGGGGTCCGAGTAGACTGACTTCCCCCCTCACTCCTGCCACGGCAATTATGAGCAGCCAGATCAAGTGTCAGGAGTTGTTGGTTTGTTTCTAGCCGGAGTGCTTCTATCATCATTTCTTCGAGGTTCTCCGGTTGATGGTGTAGATTATGAAGGGCGTTAAGGAGGCTCCACTTGAGTCCGCGCTTGTACCAAGCCATTACCGCTGTTTCGTCTCGGTTCTCGCCGTATTGTCCCAGCAATACGGAAAAATCATTGTTGTATTCTTGGACTGTTCTCGAGCCTTGATTTGCTCTTTCAAGCTTGGCCAATGCTCGTTCTCTGAGTCCTTTGTCCTGGAAGAACATCAACACTTCATCGCATAATTCTCTCCAGTGTGGGAAATCTTCCATCAGGTTTTGTTTCTTCTTCAGCATGGCCCACAGTCCAGCCGTTCCTCCGTTCATGTAGCTAAGTACACAAACAGTCTTGTGTATGGCTAGAGCAAATTGCTTGGGCTGCATCCTGATGTACATCAACATGTTTGGTCCACCATTTTTCAAACTTCTCGGCCCTGCCATCAAAGTCTTGGGGATCACGGAGTTTGAGCTTCTCTCACTCGCTTTCAGGTGGTGCTCGGTCATTGGTTGGGGCGTCGGAGTATCTGTGAAAGGAGTACTTGGGGTCGAAAAGGTCTGATTGTCTTCTTTTCTCATGACCTTTCCTATAATAGGGTTGAAAGAGGGGTCGATGTGGGTCTGGGGCTGAAGAGTCGTTGTCATCAGGGGTAGTGAATGGTGTAAATGGCCTTTGTTCTCTTTCAGTCCTTGGTGCTTGTGTACCTGCTGTTTGCCCAGTACCTTTGGGTTGTACTGCTTCCTCAGGGGTACTCATTGGTGGCTTTGGTGCTACTGTAAGTTCTTCTAACAATAGTGGTGGTGTGTTACTAGCAGATGGTACTTCTTCTCGTCTCTTGTCGTGTCTTCTGGCTTCTCGCAAGTGTTGCTCAACTTGTGCAATGTCCACAACTTCAAAGTCTGAGTGTGGCGGTCTTACTGTTTGATTTGCTACTTCACAATTGGGAAAAATGTCAGCTGTGCAATGTTCCCACTCGTTGTCTTGGTCAAGATAGACATCTCGTTTCTTCTTGTAGAAAAGGTGTGGCTTTCCGTAGCAGGGGAGGGACGTTTCAGCTCCTACTATCATATGCTTCTGATGTCTGATATGTCTAGTTGCTGCTTCCCATCCAGGGTAAGGCTAGCGAGGATGACAAGGGATTGCAGCAAGACCGCAGTTGTTTCCAATTGAGTTGATCTTCTTGGTGTGCGGGGTAGACCCAGAAGAGTCTATCCAAATGTTAAGACCGACTGATGTCAAGGAACAAGTTGTCAAGTCAGAACCCCTTTGTGTAGCTACACACAAGGTTGGGTGATGGTCTAGGCCGCGCGGTCGCTGTCAAGCACAGTGGTAGACAGATGATGGTTCGATAGAAGGAATATCGATACAAAGTGGATAGACTGCGGTTCTAGCCCCATGTCTAGCAGCTACTTATACATGTTGACCTAGCTACTTTTGGGCCAGTCCAGAGTAGTGGTAGCAAATTGGAGCAATAGAAAGGAAGAACAATTACAATTCCTGAAGAATGAAGAAGAATTGTTCCAGTGTGCTCCAGCACATTGATGCCTTTTCAGATGTGACCTTTTTGTCCCCCAAAGTGTGGGAATTTGATGGCAGAATACAGACAGTAACAGTGTCAATAACAAAACAATGAATACAGCTGATGGCATCACATTGACCTTGTTATCAGCCCTTTATAACTTTGTATCAGATCACTTTTGCAATCAAAATGCAGTTTTAGATTTTTACAGACTGCATATGGGTACAAATTTGTACATATAATACACCATTGGATAGCCCTATCTTGTGGCAACATCCTGGTACAAACATCATGTCAATTGAAGTGGGATTGAGCACATTATGGCCAGTCTACTGAAAATGGTCTTCCAGACTCAGATTCAAACTCCACTCCTGCTGGCAAATGATGTCAGATTCTGATCAGGTACAGGTGCAGCAATCTACAGACATTGCTTGCTCTTTGAACAAGGAATACAATTAGAAGACATGCCACACATAGTAGTGCCTCTGAGCAAGAATTACCAGTACTTTGGAAGCTAACTACAAATTCACAACCCCTACATTCTTGGACAATGTAAATTTTTGGCTGCATTAGTAGTGAGTACTGTATCTGATTGTTCCAAAAAGTTTCACAACTGTTGGTTGCTCTCTAAGCAGGAGTTACAATCAGAACACAGCCTGTGGCAGTTTCAATGGGTGTGAGGCAGTTCAGACATCAACAGGACATGGTTGCATCAGCAGCAAGCACTGCATTGGATTGTTGCACAAATGTTCACAACCATTAGTTGCTCTCTAAGAAGGAGTTCCAATCGAAACACAATTTGTGGAAGTTCTAGTGGGGCTGATACAGTTGAGACATCAACAGGACGTGGTTGCATCAGCATAGAGCACTGCCTTTGATTCTTCCATACAGTTTCACAACCACCAGTTTCTCCACAAGTAGGAGATACATTCAGAACACAGCCTTTGACAGCTCTGATGGGGGTGAGGTAGGGCAGATATCAGCCAGATGTGGTTTTATCAGCAGCCAGCGCTGCATTCAATCAGTCCACTAAGTTTCACAACCACTACTTTCTAAGGAAGAGTTACAACTGTGGCAGTTCCAATGGGGGTGAGGCAGTTCAGACATCAACAGTGCATGGTTGCGTTGGCAGCAAGCACTGCATTCAATTGGTCACAAGGTTTCACAAACACTTCTCCCTAAGCAGGAGTTACAATCAGAACACAGTCTGTGGCAGTTCCAATAGGGGTGATGCAGCTCAGACCCTGGTTGCATCAGCAGCAAGCACTGCATCGGATTGTTCCACAAAGTTTCACAACCATTAGTTGCTCTCTCAGGAGGGGTTACAATCAGAACATAGCCTGTGTTGGTTCTGATAGGGCTGAGGCAGTTCAAACATAGGACATGGTGATGCAGCTCAGACCCTGGTTGCATCAGCAGCAACCACTGCATCAGATTGTTCCACAAAGTTTCACAACCATCAGTTGCTCTCTCAGGAATGGTTACAATCAGAACATAGCCTGTGTTGGTTCTGATAGGGCTGAGGCAGTTCAAACATAAACAGGACGTGGTTGCATCAGCATAGAGCACTGCTTTTGATTCTTCCATACAGTTTCACAACCACCAGTTACTCTATAAGCAGGAGTTACAATTACAACACAGCCTGTGGCAGTTCCAGTGGGGCTGATGCAGTTCAGACATCAACAGGACATGGTTGCATCACCATAGAGCACTGCCTTTGATTCTTCCACACAGTTTCACAACCACTAGTTGCTCTATAAGCAGGAGTCACAATCAGAACCCAGCCTGTGGCAGCTCCGATAAGAGTGAGGCGATGCAGACATCAACAGGACACATGTAACATGTTCCAGCAATTGATCCAATGAGACACCCTCAAGCCCTTCATTCTTGAAGCAAGTAATTTTCTGGGATCAGCAGTGAACACTGCACAATATTAATGACAAGATAGATGGAGCTCCTTGCTACCATTGGTGACTACCTTCATCAATGTATGGCTCCTGTTTCCGCAACCAAATTTATCAATTGTAGTACAGTCACTTTATCCCAGATCAAGTTGCCTATCAAAGGTGTCACCAATAGCAAATGCCTGTAATACAGTCAATATTCATGACCAGATGGCTTGGCAAATTCCTTAGCAAGCACAGAATTGTTTACTGAGGTTCTTTGTGATAACAAAGTCACAGGTGCAATCAACTATTTCATGCTATATGATTTATTCAATTTGCTATCAACAACAAAATCACTTGTAGCTCTGCTCCTGCAGTTTACCAAATTGTATCTAGACTATTGAACATAGTTCAACACCATTAAGAAGAAGACACATGTCAAACAATCTTCATCTCCATGCTCTACTCCACAAACTTGTTTCAATTCTGTACTCACACCCATTGTTGCACTTCAAATGATACAGCATAGTCCCTCTTTTTTCATGAGTTATTGTGTGCTCCAGTGAAGACAAACCGCCAACTTACTATACATTACTCATGGAATAGCTATTCCCAACAAAATTACTTGTTCAGGCTTCTACCAGCACCAAGTTTACTTACAAATCTTGCTTAAATAGTAATATTTCATTCAATCCTCAGGAATTGTACTTGCCGCTTGCCGGCCTTGCTAACGCTAGTACACAGAGAACAACCACTGCTTTGAAAAGCCAATGGGGGAAAAGACCGTCAAGGTGAGGAGACAAGGGACAGTAGAATGGTGAAACATGAGGCAAAGATCAATAGAGAAGAGGTTGAACCCGGAACAGGGGATAGACGGGGTTGGACCCGAAACAGGGGATAGATGGGGTTGGACCCAATGGAGTGGTAACAGAGATATGGAGAGGCCGAGGGTTGAACCAAGGCAATGGTAACCAATCGGAGTTAGGTCCGAGGTTTGAATGGACACAAGGAGACAACTAATGGCATAATAGTCCGTGTTGAACAGAGGCGATGTGGATCAGGGAATGATGGAGGAAGGACGAGTTGGATTGTCAAGGCAATTGTAAAGATGATAACTAGTTATCAAGATAATCGAAGAAGTAAAGGAAAATAATAGGGTGTGAAGACCGTTTGTAACAGTATATACAGCTTTAAACAGTTCAGAAATGGTATCTACTGCATACTGACCCCACCACGAGTGCCAGCACTCCTCTGTAGTCCTTTAGATGGTCGAGGCACAAAGTCCCAATAATTGTTTCGGACCTCATGTGCATACATAGCCTGTATTTCTTCAGTCGTGTACCCCTGCACCACTGGTAAGCCTTCAGGGGGCCCTGTGTCAATTGTTTCCAAATGTTGTCGAATGAATCGCCTAATTTCTTTCCTCAATGGTTCTGCTCGGTTCTGGTCTTTGAGTGTCTGGACAATTGCTGGCCATTTCGGCTGAGAGTAAAGGTGATTATAGTTTATTGGCTCTATTGGCTTTTCCCTCCACCAAGTTAGTGGGTTCCAGCTCCAGCGTTTGATGAGATGGACTGCATCATGCAGGCTGGTGAAGTCAGCCATGCTTTGGTCCTCAAAGTTGTAGGAAGTGGGATAGAGGGATTTTGTACTGCTGTGAGGAGCAGCAGACACAGCCACTGTATAGAATACGCTGGTAGCACTGGCAAGAATGAAAATGTTGAAGAACTGCATGGCAGTCTAGAATAGCTGTGAGAACCACTTCGGTATAGTTGCTCAAGGTGAGTGAGCTGTAGTAAATGGTGTACCAACTGATTGGTGGTGTAGAAGGGCAAATGGAAAGGGGTTCACAAAGACAGCTAGATGTGACATGCATTAGCACAGGGAATGAATGCAAGGGTAATACAGATGAAAATGTACTGACTGACCAGCACTGATGCAATATGAAAGACTTAAAACAATAGAGGTGTGCTAAGATACAAGAATGGCAGCAAAGGGCTTTATAAATCTTGTGGCTCCTGGGCAGTGCTGATGTCACAATCAGAGGATATAGGGGTTGGACATGTCTCTGATTGGCTCTTGTGCTGTAAGGTGGACTCAGAGCTGTTTCAACTACATCATGTGGCTTAGAAGCTGTTGCTCAATATCATGCTGCACAGCTGATGGGCAAGTGATAATCACATAAGTTGCAGTGTGACAATGGTTGTTGAAACAAGTCTGGGTTTCTCTGATGTTTGGGTCACAGTACTGGTATGTGGGATTTTAATGAAATTCAAGGTGATGACCCTAAAATAGTGTTCATATTTGTCAGGTAAGTCATTGACTGAATGTCATTACACTACCTGGCTAGATTGTCAAACAAAATGTCAGTCATTGCAGTCATTTTCCCTTTGGTTGTTCTAATACCTGCCAGAGACTATGTATGCCACAACACAATGTGCAAACAATCAGTGGCAACCGACAACTACCTGCAAAAACCTCATTGCCAAATTATGAAGGTCTCTGGGTGTCTTGAAATGCACACAGTTTGTGTGCAACTGCAGTTTTCATGCAAAGCAATGTGGTGCTACTCCAATTGGCAGGTTAATCTCCCAACAGAACAGACTTTCCAATTTGGTGCATAATACTTGTAACAGTTACAATACCAGAAGAATAAAGAAGAATTGTTCCTGTGTGCTCCAGCACAATGATGCTGTTCTATATGTGACCCTTTGTTTCCCAAAGTGTGGGAACTTGACGAGAGAATACAGACCATAATCCTTTAGAGATCAAAGTATTGAATACAGTTGATGGCAGCAAACTGGTTTTTTATCAGCCCTTTGTAGTTTTGTATCAGAGCACTTTTGCAATCAATATGCACATTTGATTTTTGCGGACTGCATATGGGTGGGAATTCATACAAATCTAACACTATTGGATAGCCCTATATTGTGGCAACATACTGGAACAAGAATCCTGTCAATTGAAGTGGGTTTGAGGAACGTATTGTCAGTCCATTGACAAAGGTCACTCAAACTGAGATTTAAACTCCACTCTTGCTGGGACGTGATGTCAGATTCTGCTCAGGTGCATTTACAGCAATCTACAGTCATTGCTTGCTCCCCAAACAAAGAATGCAATGGAAAGACATGCTACAAATATGATTGGCACTGAGCAAAGATTTCCAGTACTGTGGCAGCTAACAAAACATCTCAACCCCTACATTTCTGGACAACGTGAATTTGTGGTTGCATCAGCGGCAAGCACTGCATTTAATTGTTCTACAAAGTCCCACAACTATTATTTGCTCCACAGACAGGAGTCACAGAACACAGCCTGTGGCAGTCCCAATGGTGATAAAGCAGTTCAGAAATCAACGGGATGTGGTTGCATCAGCAGTAAGCACTGCATCGGATTGTTTCACATAGTTTCACCACCATTAGTTGCTCTCCAAACCGGACCACAATCAGAATACAGCCTGTGGCAGTCCCAATAGGGATGAGGCAGTTCAGAAATCAACAGGATGTGGCTGCGTCAGCAGCAAGCACTGCATCTGATTGTTCCACATAGTTTCACCAACATTAGTTGCTGTCTGAACAGGAGTCACAGAAAACAGCCTGTGGCAGTCCCAATGGGGATGAGGCAGTTCAGAAATTGACAGGAAGTGGTTGCATCAGCAGAAAGCACTGCATCGGATTGTTCCACATAGTTTCACCACCACTAGTTGCTCTCCAAACCGGAGTCACAATCAGAACACAGCCTGTGGCAGCTCCAATGGGGATGAGGCAGTTCAGAAATCAACAGGACGTGGTTGCATCAGCAGCAAGCACTGCATCTGATTGTTCCACATGGTTTCACCAACATTATTTGCTCTCTGAACCGGAGTCACAATCAGAACACAGCCTGTGGCAGTTCCAAAGCAGTTCTAATGGGGCTGAGGCAGTTCAGACATCAACAGGACACATGTAACATGTTCTAGCAACCGATTCAAATAGACACCCTCAAGCCCTTCATTCTTGAACCAAGTTTGATTCCTCCAAACAGTTTCACAACCACCAGGTTCTCTATAAGCAGGGGTCACAATCAGAACCCAGCCTGTGGCAGCCCTAATGGGGGTGAGGCAGTGCAGACACCATCAGGACACGGTTTGATCAGCAGCCATCACTGCGTTTAAATGGTAGCAGTTCAAATGGGGGTGGGATAGTGAAGACATCAATAGTATATGCTTGCATTGTTAGAAAGCACCGCATTTGATTGGTCCACAAGGTTCCACAACCACTACTCTCTAAGCAGGAGTTACAATCAGAACACAGTCTGTGGCGGTTCCAATAGGGGTGATGCAGCTCAAACATCAACAGGACACAGTTACATCAGCACCAAGCACGGCATTGGATCGTTTCACAAAGTTTGATAACCATTAGTTATTCTCAAAGGAGGAGCTACAATCAGAACACAGCCTGTGGAAGCTCTAGTGAAGCTGATGCAGTCAGACATCAACAGGATGTGGTTGCATTATTATAGAGCACTGTCAATAATTCCTTTACATAGTTTCACAACTACTGGTTGCTCTATAAGCAGGAGTTACAGTGAGATCCCAGTGCCAGTGAAGACAAATCACCAACTTACCATACATTACTCATTGAAGAAGCTGTTCCCAACAAAATTCCTTACTCACGCTGCTACCAGAACCAAGTTTAATCAAAAATCTGGCTCACAAAGTAATGTTTCACTCAAGCTTCAGGAATTGTACTTGCTGCTTGCCAACCTTGCTAACGCTAGTTAATCTCTGAAATGCCTCATCCCGTTGTGACTGCCACAGGCTGTGTTCTGATTGTGATCCCTGTTTGCAGAGCAACTAATGGTGGTAAAACTTTGTGGAACAATCAGATGCAGTGCTTGCTGCTGATGCAACCACGTCCTGTTGAGTTCTGAACTGCCTCATCCCCATTGGGACTGCCACAGGCTGTGTTCTGATTGTGACTCCAGCTCAGACAGCAACTATTGTTGGTGAAACTAGGTGGAACAATCAGATGCAGTGCTTGCTGCTGATGCAACCACATCCTGTTGATTTCTGAACTGCCTCATCCCCATTGGGACTGCCACAGGCTGTGTTCTGAGACTTCCGCGAAACTTTGTGCAACAATCAAATGCAGTGCTTGCTGCTGACTCAACCATGTCATGTTGATGTGTGAACTGCCTCACCCCTGTTGGAATTGGCACAGGCCGTGTTATGATTGTAACTCCTGCTTTGAGAGCAACTAACAATTGTGAATTGTGAAACTTTGTGGAACAATCAGATACAGTACTCACTACTAATGCAGCCACAAATTTACAATGTCCCAGAAATGTAGGGGTTGAGAATTTGCAGTTAGCTTCCAAAGCACTGGTAATTCCTGCTCAGAGCCAATACTATGTGTGGCATGTCTTCTAGTTGTACTCCTTGTTCAGAAAGCAAGCAATGTCTGTAGATTTCTGCACGTTTACCTCACCAGAATTTGACATCATTTGCCAGCAGACGTAGAGATTGACTCTGAGTCTGGATAACGTTTTTCAGTAGACTGACCATAACTTGCCCAATTTCACTTCAATTGACAGGATGTTTGTGCCAGGATGTTGCCACAAGATAGGGCTATCCAATGGTGTATTATATGTACGGATTTGTACCCATATGAAGGTTCCAAAACCAAAAACTGCATTTTGATTGCAAAAAGTTATCTGATACAACGTTATAAAGAGCTGATAACAAGGCCAGTGTGATGCCATCAGCTGTATTCATTGTTTTTTTATTGACACTGTTACTGTCTGTATTCTGCAACCAAATTCCCACACTTTTGGTGACAAAAAGGTCACATCTGAAAAGGCATCAATGTGCTGGAGCACACTGGAACAATTCTTCTTCATTCTTCAGGAGTTGTAACAGGTGTCATCAATGCCAAATGCTGTTACCACAGTCAATATGTATGACAAGATTACTTGGAAAGGTTTTTACCAGGAACAAATTCACTGGTTCAAGTAGCTATTTCAGGCTACATGACCTACCCAATTTGCTATCAGTAGCATAATCACTAGCGTTAGCAAGGCCATGCAGTGGCAAGTCCAATTCCTGGAGATTGAATGATATATGAAGATTTTGAGCCACATTTGTCAGTAAACTTGCTCCTGATAGCAGCTTGACTAAGTAATTTTGTTGTGAATGGCTTCTTTGATGAATAATGTATAGTAAATTATTGGTTCATTCTCACTGGAGCACACAATAATTCAGGAAAGGAGGACAGTGCTGTGTTGTTTAGGGTGCAAAAAAACGGGTGTGAGTACAGAATGCAAACAGGTTTGTGGATTGAAGCGTAGGGGTAAAGGTTGTTTGACGTGTGTCTTCTTTGTGATGGTGTAGAGCTATGTTAACTAATCTGGATACAATCAGGCTACGCTGCAGGTTGACCAGTGATTATGCTACTCATAGCAAATTGAATAAGTCATATAGCCTGAAATAGTTACTTGAACCAGTGACTTTGTTCCTGGTAAGAACCTTGCCAAGTAATCTCGTCATTAATATTGACTGTAGTAATGGCATTTGGTATTGATAACACCTTTGATACACAACTTGGTCTGGTATGAAGTGACTGTACTACAATTGGTAAGTTTGATTTCAGGAAAGAAGCCATACATTGATAAAGGTAGTCGCCAATGGTAGCCAGGAGCTTCATACCTCTTATCATTAATGTTGCGCAGTGTTCACTCCCAATTCCAGAACATTACTTGCTTCAAGAATAAGGGGCTTGAGGGTGTCTCATTAGATCAATTGCCATAACATCTCACATGTGTCCTGTTGATGTCTGAACTGCCTCACCCCCAATGGAATTGCCACAGACCATGTTCTGATTGTAACGCCTGCCTGGAGAGCAGCCAGTGGTTGTGAAACTTTGTGGAACAATCAGATGCAGTGCTTGCTGCTGATGCAACCACATCCTGTGGATGTCTGAACTACCTCATCCCCATGCGGACTGCCACAGGCTGTATTCTGATTGTGACTCCTGTTTAGAAGACAAATAATGGTTTTGAATCTTTGTAGGATAATCATGGAAGAATCAGATACAGTGCTTGCTGCTGATGCAACCACGTCCTATGAATGTGCCTCAACCCCATGGGAACTGCCATGGGCTGTGTTTGTCACAGATTTTCCAATGTTTCTACAAGACTAGCCTTAACAGGAAACGGTATTGATGGGATATTGATGGGACTATCTTCACTAGGGGCAAACACCAACTTCACACATTTTGAAATCTGCATGATTACCCACTTAAATGTTAACTATCAGCAGATAATTGACATGGATAGTTCAATAGAGACCGGATTTTTCCATCATAGTCACCAGTTTACGGTATCAGGCGCCTATGTCGCGGAGCGACTGCTGCTATGCTGATAACCCTAAAAAGGGAGTGAAGTAGAGAGGAGGGGGGGTGTCACGGAGACGGAGCTCGACGTAACAACTAGGGACACGGAGTGGAAGACGACGACGAGGTGGTGGCAGGCGTATAGCACAATGCTCTCACCAGCTATAGACCTTATACAGATATCTAGCCCAGTAAAGACCAAGTTAGTATTGTGACTACCAGCTATGTAGTACAAGAGGGGGTTGCTTACCTAGCCCAGTAAAGACCAAGAGGTCGAGATGGGGGCTAGGAGCGTACATGCAGCAGTATATATAGACTTCAGGGACCTGCGCACAGACCATGTTGAGGGCAGGCTTTGCAAGAAGCCGTGTGAACGAAGAACAAAAGAACTACCTAAAGGAGAACAATAGCTATTGTCTAGACCTTGCCAAGAACTCTACCCGTGAGAGAATCTATCTAAAAGGAGACCAACTGTTGTATTCCATTCCCACACCTGTGAGAACATCCTTCCATAAAGAGAACAATAGGGAAAGAACAATAAGGAGCCCATGTGGATGGTATCTATGACGTCAAACCCTAGCTATGGGCTGAGCCATGTGCTTGTAGCCATGTGGTCTTACTTAAGCTAAGTCACATGCCAGTGTGACGTAGTAGCAAGTAATGTGACCGTGTGGAGCGTCTAAGCCACGTGATACGGGCGCTTAATAGACGTGCAAAGGAGTTTATGCAGAGAGAATTGAAACTAGGTTGTAGCCCGGAGTTTTACAGATAAAAACAAGAGGTAAATTGCGAAAATTAAGGGCTAGTCAGGCCATCCATGACAGGGGGGTAGATCTCCAACGACGACAACGAGGTCAAAGTCAATGATAAGCAGGCAAGCAGGCACTGAGGCCGGATACTGGCAGTGCAAATGACGAAGTTAATATCAGACTTATACTAAGTTACATTGAGTAACTCACCTGGCAGGGCAAATGACAAAGAGGTCAAGATGCAGAACCAGGGAGGGTAAGGGGTACTATATATACTGTGTCTGGGTGGTCTGTGCACCAGTTCCCACACTAGGGACTGGAGTAACTGTGGGGCTGGAGTAACAATAGAACAATAAGGGACCAGGGTAACTGTCAAGGACCTGAGTAACTGTCAAGGACCAGGGTACAGAGAAAAATAGAGCTAGAACAATAGAACAATAGAACAATAGAATAGGAACAATAGAACAATAGAAACTGGGGGAATCCCTAACAATAGATAGAAGACAATAGTTGAAAGACAATAGAACAATAAGACCTGGGGGAATCCCTGGGGAATCCCTATCAATGGAAGAGGAACAATAGAACAATAGCCTAGGTTGATCTGGAACCGCTCCAGATTGAGTCTAGGGTTTGGGTCTGGACTATTGATAAATAGGCAGGATGTCACGTGACCCGGGTTAGGGTTAGGTCTGGTAACACTCCTAGCCGGAAAATAAGCGCTCTAGATAGGCGCCTAAGGCTGTAAACTTGTGACATTGTTGGAAAAATCCGGTCTCTGTTGGACTATCCATGTCAAGCGCCAGAATAAGCGCCTGATAAGCACTGGATAAGCGCTGGATAAGCGCCTAAATAGACACTGGATAAGCGCTGGATAAGCGCCTGATAAGCGCCTATATATTCCCAATAATACCGTTGCCTGGTAAGGCAAGTCTTGTAGAAAAATTGAAAATCTGTGACACGCTTATTTTCCATCCAGGACTATTACCGGACCTAACCCCAACCAGGGTCACATGACATCCTGCCTTATCCCCTAGACTCAATCTGGAGCGGTTCCAGATCAACCTAGGCTATTGTTCTATTGTTCTCCTTCTATTGTCAGGGATTCCCCAGAGATTCCCCCACTTCTTATTGTCCTATTGTCTTCTGTCTATTGTCTTCTGTCTGTTGTTAGGGATTCCCCCAGTTTCTATTGTTCTATTGTTCCTGTTCTATTGTTCTATTGTCTATTGTTCTACGTACCTTGGTCCCTGATTGTTACCATGGTCCGTTACTGTTTTATTGTTACTCCAGCCCCACAATTACTCCGGTCCCTAGTGTGGGAACTTGTGCACAGACCACCCAGACACAGTATATATAGTAGACCTTACTCTCCCCAGCTCTGCATCTTGACCTCTCTGTCATTTGCACTGCTAGGTGAGTTACTGCATGTAACTTAGTATCATACCCTATTAACTGTGTCATTTGCACTGCTAGTATCCGGCCTCAGTGCCTGCTTGCCTGCTCATCATCATCTTTGACCTTGTTGTCGTTGTTGGAAATCTACCCCCCCTTCCTCTGTACTTCACTCCCTTGTTAGGGTTATCAGCATAGCAGCAGTCGCTCCGCAACAATAATTCCTAAGCAATCTTGGGCTCAGAATTGTTCCTTAATGTTTGAGAATACAAAATAATGCTATGCAAATTCTGTGCCTTTTCAGGGGCAGGAATTCTGTTTTATGAGTGGTAGTTAAATCAAAAAGAACAACGAAAGGAAGTTCACCTTTCCAGGCTTAGAAAACCAAGTGAAAAAACTGCCTTCCTAAAATTTGGCGAGGCATGGGGAAAGCACATGAAAAAATCCAGAAAAGGGAAGGGCAGGTAAAAAAAGTTCCGGCAGCCTGCCTAGTTGCATGCACATGCTACCAAAAAGTCCTGGAAAGATGTTTGCCACGTTATCTTTGCCATCACCTGACACATGTGGGAAATCTACTTTTTCTTTAGAATTTTAAATATGTCAGAAATCTGCCCAAAATCAATATTCACAGGAAAAATATCCCATTTCAGGAGTCCCGAGTTGCGAGTCCGCTGTCCCGGGTTGCGAGTCTGTGGTCTTAAGTTGCAAGTCCAAGATCCAAGATCAAGTTTCATCAGTCTCGTGCCCAAATTTGGAAGCCAACCATGTATACAACTAGTGCTCACATAGAATTGCTGTATGTAGTGTTCAGGTACATTGGTAATGAATGTAGTATCCCTAAAAAAGTCGTGAAGTTTGACGGTGCAATTGCACTTGCACTTGAGATGCCTGCCCCGCCTCTGACTGCTCAGAGTGTGCCATTCACCGCGTTGAACCCCATACAAGACAATTCGAGAGGTTCATCTTGACGTAGACAACACCATTGCTCCCATCCTCCATGCCCTGTCCGCCGTGATTGTTGCGGAGGTCCATCTCGATGTCCAAATTGCATGCCTGGGCGGTTTGAGAGCTGCCCAGGGTATCTTGTGCACCACCCAGTGCGCCAACACAGTCCTGCCGGTTGCCTAGGTCCATTTCAATGTCCAGCCCGGCCCTCAGCACGCTCTCTCCTCCATCTTGCACCTCCTGAACAACCTTGCTCCCTTCCAGCACATCCTGCATGTAATCCGCGCCCCACAGTGCGTAAAGCTTGCCCTGCTGGTTGCTGAAGTCCCTCGCAACGTCCACACCAACACCAGGCGCCCCTCTGTGCCTGTCCTCCGCATGTTGAACAACATTGAAGCCCTCCAGAACCTTCTGCGCGCCCCACTTGCCCCACTGCATGCTCAACTCACCCTCCAGGTGGTTCAGGTTGGCATCAACATCCATTCGGTCCTTGTCAGCACGGCGTGAAGTCTTGTGGTGGCCGCCGAAACCCATCTCAACGTCCACACCAACACCCTGCACTCCTTCCATGCCCATCCTCCACCTGCCGAACAACATTGAAGCCCTCCAAAACCTTCTGCACAGCACCCTCGCCCTACTGCACGCTCAACTCGCCCTCCAGTTGGCTGACAGTAGCGTTGACATCCATTCTGTTGTCCTTGACATGGTGCAAAGTCTTGTGGTCGTTGTCGTTTTGAATGCCCGAGACAGAGAAGACCTAGCCAATGACCTGCACGTTCCGGTCGTTGGTGTGATCATTGAGGGCCATTTCAATGTTTCCACCGCCCTCTACAATGCTCTAGACACATGTCTTTGCGTCCTGTACGCCTTGTTTGCGCCCAAGTCCAAACCCTGCTCCCTGGATGCCATGGTGGATGTTTTGGGTCGTCTTTTGGCTGTCCTGCATCTTTTGCTTGGTGCTTGGTGGAGTTTCAAGTGACCAGATGATAAAATAGGTGGTTCTGGGTATGCTTTTGAGCACTTTGGATTGTGTGGAAGTGAATGGAAACAGAGTTACTTCTGGAGATGAAGGTGTTTCCAACTGCGAGAATATGAGCGCACGAGAATCTACGTTGTGTTTGTGAACTTGTGCCTCTTACGCCTCTGTGACCCAAATCCGGTGATGCAGGGATTTCTTTTTTGTTTTGGCAACCTGGATTATTCAGTAGCAAGGATTGACGGCGTACTGCACACAATTGTGCAGTCTAAGCAGAAAATCAGTGTGATATTGCGACAGGATCACCAAGTCATGTACCTGTGCTCTCACTTTTGGGGCTACCAGAAAAGCAAAAAATTGGCTATACCACAAGACAGCAATTTTCGGTTTGTTCACTTCATACAAACATCCTCACTCCAGCCAAATCCAACTGCACAATGTCGTTTGCTGAGGCGGACTTTGCTGGAACAATTTCATTAATATAGCAAGGAAAGCTGTTGTCATAATTCAAGGCTCTGCGCCACATTACACCATTTACTCTGCTGAGTACAAATCCCCAAACCTATAATTGTTGTCTTCCTCTTACTCTTTGTTCTTGTCCTAGTCACTGTCTTCGTCTTCCCCTTCGTCTTCTTTGTTGTCCTCGTATTTGTTGTTATCTTGTGCAAAATCTTGCGGCAACATGTGAGCCTGGGAAGCTTTGGCGGACTGTTTCTTTGAAGGAGTGGTGCCTGTTGTCTTGTTGGGGTTCCCATCCGTCAAGCGTTTGTACTGGTCCGCAGCTCTGAGGAACAATGATCTAACTCAGTTCAAGAAGAAACAAAACGGATTGGGATGGCGTACTCCTTCAATGCCACAGGAATGGTCAAATCAACCTCTTTGTGCATACGCAGGTTGTTCCGGTCCTACTTGTCCAGCCTGTCTAACCAATTCTGGCCGTAACAATTTCAGGGAAGGTCCTTCACTGGCTGCTTCTGAGATTTGCTTGAACCTGTGGATCTTGAGGGAGGAAAGAACCAGGTTGTCGCAGCGCCGAGTTTGTTGTACTTGGTAAAGAGTGTTGCAGAGTCGAAGAACCTTCTTGATATCATTCAATCTCCAGCACATCTTCAAAGCCTTGGCCATCACAGTGCTGTCTTGCATCACCGTCTTATTGTCGCTCTGTGCACCAGCACTGCCTACCTCCAGCATGTCCACCCAATGTTTGCTCAAAGTATGCATTAGCGCACCCATTAGACAACGTTTCGCAAGCTAGAAGGATACAATTTACCAAGGATCAGCAGCCCGAATAGTGAGCATCATATCACTTACATCTCTTGCCCTACTTCGCTGTTTTGCAGCATTGGCCCCACCAATTTTGTGCCACTGCCTTTGCTAAGTTTCATATATTCATGAGCAAATATCACCACACAGCGCTTGTTCCAGAGTGTACCGGGGGCGGTGGAAATATCTGTTAGAAGGCTATGAAAGTAGAGGAAAGTGTTGAGAGAGCAAGACTGAGAGAGATCACACAGTGGGAGTTGGGGATCAAAAGTGCAAGTTGTTGCATTGATCAGAGTAAGTCTTAAATACGGTAACTACGGCGCTCGTACGTTAAGCGTCTAAATTAGTATAGTCAAACACTCCCCTTCAAGCACAAATATGAAGTAGTTCATTGAAGTGCTTGAGTTTTTCGAGAGGTAGTGCTTTAGTAAGAGTATCAGCACGTTGATCGTTAGAAGATATATGATGAATAGTTACATACTTCTTGAGTACACAATCGCTGATGAAATTCTTACAAATCTCGAAGTGTTTAGTTCGTTGCAAATGTTGCTCGTCAGGTGAGCTAACAATTGCAATAGTTGATGCACTGTCAGTATTCATTTTGACAGGATTCATAGTAAAGTTTAGTAGTTCGTCAATGAGTGCTTTTAGATATATAGCCTCAGTTGACGCATGCGCTAAGGCATATAATTTGGCTTCAGTGACTGATAGTGTTACGAGTGAACCGCGCTTACTTGACCAAGAGATAAGCGAGTCATTGTATGTGAAGGTGTAGCCCATTATTGGTTTATTGCTGTATGTAGTCATACCGTCAGAATCAGCGTATCCGACAAGTGAAGTATTAGTAGTAGTTGCTTGGTTTCCTAGGACAAGCCAGTAATTGCACGTTTCCTTCAAGTATAGGTAACACTGTTTAGCTGCAGCAAAGTGTTCCTTAGAAGGGTCAGCTAAGTATCGTGCAAGTTGACCAGTGCAGTATGCAACGTCTAGTCAAGTACAGACAGCGACGTATTGTAAACCACCGACTAAGGACATGTATTGTTTAATAGTGTCAGCGTCCTGACGAGGTTCTTTTGAGTCACGAGGGGCTAAGTTGTGCCCGTGTATCATAGGCGTACGGCGTGTATGATCGTGGTCAAAGTTGTTTCGTTTAAGTATAGTTTGGATATAATCGCGTTGATGAAGCTTGATAACACCAGAGGCTTTGTCGTAATCGATCTCCATGCCAAGCATCCAGTGGATAGTGCCACCGTTTGTTACCTCGACATGTTGTCTAAGTGCTATCTCGAATTGTTCAGCGACAACAGAAGTGATAGTACAGAGAGTAATATCGTTGACATGAACGGCGAGTATAAGTATTAGTTTGTCTCCCTTGTAAAGGTAGAAGACAGTGTTATCATAGTCTGAACGCTTGAGTCCAAGTTGGAAAAGTATATCGCATAGTACCTTGTACCATCGACGTCCGGCTTGTTTAAGGCCATAGATATTTTTGCGTAGTTCAAGTACCCAGCCCTTAGGCAAGTTGGGCAGTAAGTTGCCAGGCGGCGGACGAAGATAAAGATCTTCATCATCGTTAATTTTACCGTATAAGTAAGCGGACTTAACATTGAGTTGGTTAATCTCGAAGTGTAGTGAAGCCGCAAGTGTAAGTATGAGTCGCATAGAACTCATGCGCGCAACTGGAGCGAACAAGTCATTTGCATAGTAATCAATACCATCGCGCTGAGAGTATCCTTGCGCAACAAGTCTTGACTTGAGTTTAGTAACTTTGCCATGTTTGTACTTGGTCTTGTAGACAAAGCGAGAACCAGTAATGTTGGCATTTGGTGGCGGGATACAGTATTCCCAAGTGCCGAGTTGTTCTAGTGTATCAACCTCAAGTTTCATAGACTTAAACCAATCATCTTTGAGAGGATGATTAAGTACGTCTTTGAAAGTGACAGGGTCACCAACGTCCTCAGCATAGTAAGCGTCAAACTCAGTTAAGTAGAAAGCAATGTTAGTGTCTACTTCGTCGTAGTTTAGACCACGAGCTTTACACAATAGTTGAGGAGTTCTGTTGGAACGCCTTGGACCAGTAGGGTCAGGCTCGTCGATTTCCATTGGTTCTATGTGAGGGTTGTCCTCAAGTTCAAGTTGTTTTTTAGTAGTAAGTTTTTCGACATTTGGTTCTTTCTCCCCTTCAATTTGCATCGTAGAGTCAAGAAATTGCAAGTTACGTTCAACTCCGACACGTTGTCCAAAGTAAACATAGTGACCTTTAGAGTGTTCAGCGAAGCCTATCCAGACTCCCCTTTTACCCTTAGATGCTAGTTTATTTGTGTGATATTTGTCGTATACGATGCACGGCTGACCGAAGACTTGAAGTCCATCAAGGTTAGCATCTGTGCCATATCGCTTAAAGTAAGGAGTTTTGTAGTTAAGTATAGTACGAGGAGAACGATTGTGCACATACATTGTGTATAATGCAGCGTACCACCATAGTCGATTTGGTAAAGATGCAGTCTGCAGGTTTACTCGAATCAAGTTCATAATAGTTTGATGTACACGCTCAGCAACACCGTTTTGCTGAGGAGTATCATGTACAGTAAGACATAATATAGTTCCTTGAGTTTTTAAGTAAGCGGTCATAGCTTTACTGGTAAAGACACCGTCGTTATCAGCTTGAAGTATCTTGACACAAATACCATATTGCGTCAGTAATTCAGTAGAGAAAATCACCCATTGAGTATATGCGTCATCTTTAGTAACTAGTGGTGCAAGTACTAACCATCTAGTGGCATCGTCGACGATAGTTAACCAGTATTTATGTTTAGCAGTAATTGACGCTGTGGGTAGAGGCCCAAAGATTTCAATATGGAAATGATCTCCGAAAGCTTCAGCTAATGATGAAGAACAAAGTTTGGGTACGGTATTGCAATGGATATTGTTGAGTAAACAGTCCTCGCACAGAGTTTCAGTATGGTCAGTTATATGATCAGTAATAATTGGCGAAGTTTGAAGTAGCTTCTTGATCATGAAGTAACTGAGATGACCGAGTTTTTAAGTAAAGTAATGCCAGTTCTATGCACGCTTGCTAAAGAAGTCACTCGAGTTGATGATAGCGTGTATAAATCATTTGATTTTCCAACCACAGGCACACAAGTCGAGTTTGAGTCATATATAGTACAAAGGCCATGATAGATCGTAAACTGATAATCAGAGTCGAGTTTTCCAATGCTGATTAAAGTAAAAGGTAGAGTTGAGTTGAAGCAGACATTTTTCAGCAAGAGTTCAGTAAGCATACCATTTTCCTGTTCTACCTCGAGTACCATGTCACCAGCAAGTTTCAAAACTAGTTGTTCTGAGTTGGCAACAGTCAGTGCAATAGTTGGTACAGAGTGGACATTGAAAAGTAAGTCTTGATACGGCGTACAGTGTATAGTCGTGCCAGTATCAAGAATATGTATCGACTCGTCTGTCGACAAAGTCGCATACAGTGGAAGTAGAGTAGGAAAAGTAGTAGTAGTAAGCGAAGTACTTACGTGCATAGTGACGTCAGACTCAGAGAGAGCCGACACCCACACGCTCTGGTTGCAACGAGGAGTAGTGGTCGATGGACCAGCAACAGCGGGAGTGGCAACAACAGCGGCGGCAGTGGCAGCTTTGCCCTTGGCACCAGCAGCGACAGACTTCCGAGTAATACCCTTCCTCTTCATTGCCTCCTTGGACTTCTCTGTCCAGGGCGAAGGGCAAGTAGGCGTCGTGTGGCCTGTCTCATTACAGTTGTGACACTTCATCTTCGACGTGTCACAAACGGACTTCTCCTTAGAGTAAGGAGCAGCAGCCGCATGAGCAGAGGAAGTGGCTTTTGCCAGACGTTCGACACATTTGTCAACTGCTGGTGACGCGGCGGAAGAACCACCAGCGGGCCTATTGCGAGGGACGAGGGTTGACGAACCCTTAGACCAAGAGCGGTCAAGTGGGTGAGCGAGTCGCCAACTATGGAAGTTGCGGTGAAGCTTGACACTCAGCGAGATGGGGTTGTAGTTGTATTTCTTGCCAACAGGAGTACAAGAACGCACACCAGCCTCGTAGCTAGCGCGAGTATGTGCATAGGCAGGGGGAATGATGCCAACAAGGGCGGAGTAGAAGATGTGTTGAGGGAATTCAATCCCCTTGGAGAGAATCTTTGAGTACAAGTTGAGTGCGTCATCGAGTAGTTTGTCCATTTTGTGGACAGGACGGCGGAGGGAGAAGAGTTGGAATATTTCGTTCGCGTCCGACATAGTAGAGGTTGGTTTGAAACGTTCGGAGAGTTTCTCCATCAGTCTGTGAGGCGCGGTCTTGTTGAGATAGTTCGCCATCACAGAGTCTGCGATGTGTCCAGCCAGGACGTTAAAGACGGCCCGTTGGACCTCTTGAGGAATGGTAAGACCACCCCTATAGCTGTCGAAGTCGACAATAGTCGACATTGCAGTATCAACGCGGAACTTTCACATCGGCCAGGTGTCAGGACCCGTAAGTTTGCCAACATCTGCGAAGGCTTTGTGGACATCACTAAGCGACATAGTATACTCCACATCGTGTTTTGTAGGCACGCAAAGGAGGGACGACACCGCTTGCGCGGAGTCAGTAGGGCCAGATGGCGAGGGGGATGGTGCGCGATAGGCTCTGGGCAGTTTGCCCCGTCGCCTTTTGTGCGCGTCGTCGTCGTCTATAGCATTGTGGCTATCATCTGACAACGGCGTAGTAGGGTGACGGCAAGCAAAGTCGTCGCGGAGCGTGTCGAATGGAGTGCGTCGGCAATCTGAGGGGGGTGCTGAGACTCGATGTGATGCTGTGATGCGGGCAGTTGGTTGATCGACGACAGCAGAGGTAGTAGAGACGTTGGGGGCGTGGTCAGAAGGTGCAGGACCTGGGGTACCAGCGCCAGAAGCAGAAGACATTGTAGATTGTTGAGGAGGAGTAGGAGGAGGAGGAGGAGTTGGAGTAGGAGTGAAGACAGGGGTACTCCTGTGAGTACGAGGAGGGCAAGTGAAAGGCCTGGAGGTAGTGGTACCTTGGTAGAAGTCGGTTTGGTGTCGTTCGCGCGTAGAACGACGAGGTTGAGACTGATCAGCAAGATCAGAGCTCATCAACTGATGGGTAGTGAGTGCAGAAGGTAGTTTGAGTAAGGTGTTTCACTATTCTGTCTTCGTACTTAGCGCGCGCTTAGCGCCGTAGTTACCGTATATAAGACTTACTTTGATCAATGCACAGCTATCGCTTTTGATCCCCAACTCTCTCTGTGACCACCACCTCAGTCTTCTCTCTCAACGCTCTCAACTCCACTGATACCTTGTTAAAATAAGGTAGTGAGCTTATCCAGGGCTCATAACCTGTTAGAAGGCTATGAAAGTAGAGGAGAGCGTTGAGAGAGCAAGACTGAGAGGGATCACACAGTGGGAGTTGGGGATCAAAAGTGCATGCCGTTGCATTGATCAGAGTAAGTCTTATATACAGTAACTACGGCGCTAGTACGTTAAGCGTCTAATTAATGTAGTCGAACACCTTTGACCGCTGTATGATAGACAAACGTCGCTCACTAGTGTGAGGTCAGTCACAATGGCCAAATTTCGATCGCTATTCTAGTGATACAAATCTACATTCTCAATTGTCACGAAAATCTTCTGCCCACCCGGCTTGCTGACGTCCTGCCTACAAAGCCCAGCCATCGCGCCAACCGTCCTCCCGGAAATTGGAAAAATTAATCCGCGTCGTGAAAGGGAGTCCAAGGACATCGACCTGAGCAGAATCCCAAAGCAGCGATGGACGGAGACTAGGTGGTATCCATAACAGCAATCTCCCCTGCTCGTCTACAAGCCAGCCGTCCTCCTGGAGGCACGGCGCAGGGGAGACGAATTTGGCGGTATCCCAGATTCTTATGGTCGCATCCCGAGAAGAAGAGATGATGAGAGCGCCGTCAGATGAAAATATAGCCGAATTGACTCTGTGTGTGTGACCACGAGTGCTCTTGACCAGGCACCCACCAGTTCTTGCGTCCCACATGTTGATTGTGTTATCCCAGGATGCCGAGAGGAGACGCGTGTTGTCAGGGGAAAACGCAAGGGAGAAGACGTGTGACTTGTGAGCCTTTGGTAAGTCTATCAGGAGTTGGCCGGTAGCCACGTCCCACACCTGCACTGAACCGTTCTGAGAACCCGATGCGATTTTACCGTCTGAGGAGAATCCGAGTGACAAAAGGGAGCCTGTATTTGCGAAGTGTCCATCCAGTGTTCGAACCAGTGCCTCTGTCTGGACATCCCACAGTCGGACAATACCATCCCAGTAAGCCGCGGCGAGCATATTTCCATCGCAAGAATAGACGACTGAAGTGTTGTGTGCAAAGTTGCCGAGCATACGCGGAGACTCGCCAGTATCCGAATTGTATATCCTAACTACTCCATCTAGCGCGGCCGCTGCAAGATCTCGTGAACCTGGAGCTGGAGAAAAGGCAACACAACGAACGCCGATTTGTAGTTTGATGACCAAAGGCCCCGCCGTCGATGAACTCTCCTCGACATTCCAAATCCGAATCGTGCCGTCAGCTGAGCCAGTCGCGAGTCGGTCTTCGTCAGGTGATATGGCTATCGACCAAACATGATCTCTGTGCCCGCTACGAACCTGTGGAGATCCCCAGGTACCCTCTGGTCCTTTTCGCCAGATGCTAATAGCGCCTTTGGTACTTCCAGCAATCCAGGTATTGTCGGACGAGATGACGGCTACACTGAGTGGTCTATCAATGTAAACGGGATCCTTGGACTCATCCCAGTGAAAGCTGGCAGATATCGCTGTCGTGTCATACACGGAAACCCGCGGACCGGAAGTGCATGCAAGGTGCTGTTCGTCGCAGGACCAAGCGATTGACATGATCTGGCCCTCCTCTACATGAGGTCCGGCCAGAACGTTTCCTGTTTCGATATCCCAGACACGCAAGGTTCGGTCTGCGGAGCCAGACAGAAGATAATGTGTTGCTGGTGAGAGTTGGAGGGAATGTATCGAGCCGGTGTGTCCAGTCAGAACACGCAAGACGGAGTGATCGTCGATACTCCGTACCCGGATACGACCGTTGTCTGACCCACAAATAAGACTATCGCCATCGGGAGCGAAAATGACACTTTGGACCCAGCTCTCATCGTCTGCAAGGCTGAAGTTCTTCGTCTGGCCATCCGTGATATTCCACATCCGAAGGGAACCGTCAAGCGAGCTCGAAGCAAGCCAACGGTGATCGACACTAGTCCGAGGACGGAAGCACACGGAGAGAACGGAGAGAATGTGACTCGGAGCGTCTTTTGTTTCGCGTGACTGCCCAACAAGACTCCAGATCTTCAACGCACCATCTTCAGAACCCGAAGCGACTGTGGCATTGTCGGAGGAGATGGCCACAGTGAGTACAGGGACATTATGTTTTCCCAAGACCTCCTCGCTAGGCTCATCGATGTTCCAGATCCGCACTGAAGAGTCCCTGGAACCAGAAACGAGCCGCTTCCCATCACCAGTGTATACCACCGACGATACTTCGCCGTCGTGCTTGGTTGCGGGAACGTATACCAACTCGCCGCTCTCCATGTCCCACACTCTGATTGCGCCGTCATCGGATCCGGACACGAGCTGGGTACGATCAATTGGAGAAAATGCGACCGTGTTGACAGTTCGAATGTCGTTGGCTCTCAAAGTCTTCAATCTGTGTGATGGCTTTCGCAGTCCATGATGCGTAAACGCAATACCGCATGCTACGGCCTCGCGGTAGTAGTGGGCCGCAGTGATAGATTCAAGGCGCATAAGGGGAAGCATAGACACGTATATGTGAGGGATGCTTGTGTTGATCGGCTCGTGGAATGTGTTAAGAAGCTTACGAGCGTCCTTCAAAAAGCTCATCGTACCTGTATCGGAAGACTGTCATAGATTAGACAAAAGTCAGCGTTTGCGCAGTAACAGGGGGACACACCGAGGTTAGCCACCGGGAGGCATCACCTAAGATCTTGTCTGCACCTTTGAATTTGAGGAGACTGAGTACCTCGACCCAAAATAAGAGCCGTTCGTGCAAAAACTCCGCAAAAACTTTCAGCAAGGATGTCGCGTTTCCGACATTGCAGTCGCATAGGTGTCTGGCCCAGTACAAGCAAGCATAACGGAGATGCGGCGAGATGATGGAGTCAACTTTCTGTACGAGTCCGTTTACGGCGTCGTTGAGGTAGTATGATGACTGCAACTCGGCCATGTTGAACTTCAGAGGACGTTTCATGGAATGAAAGCATTGACCCGCCAGAATGTCGCGGTGAGATTCGATATCAACAGACCAAGGATAGCCTGCGTGAGCGGATGCCAAAAAGTAGTCGGAAATGGTGGAATGACGGAAGTATAGTGGTTCTCCTCTCTCGTAGCCAATGAGCGGCCGGAGTTTCTCAAGTATGAATATCGAGCTGTACTCCAAGGAGAGATCCATTATTCCGTCTATGATACCATCACACAATGGAGCTTTACGAAGAATCATAAAGCTCACAATATCTTTGAACCTGGAAACCGAGGCTTCCTTCTTCCACTGAATGCCGGAATTCGTCAGCACCGTGGAGTAGAGTTCGTCAAGCTCGTCAAGGCGGGTTTCGCCTGCGACAAGCTCCTTGAGCGTCGCAAAGGGATTGTCGCTGACCTCGATCATCTTGACCGCAGTCGAAGCAGAAATGAAGAGGCCTGAAGACGCATCGGCGAGCTTCTTGACGTTCTGTTCCCACAAAGGAAGAAGCTCGGTATTTTCGTAGGGCTTTGACAACTCGCGCAACTCGTGACGAAGGAAATCGAGCACGTTGTTCCGCGTCTCCACCGAGCCGCAGTCCACTTCAATCGAATGGACATGTCCGCTCAGCGCTGGAGACGTGAAGGCCTTGTGCAAGTCAGTCTCCGGTCGCCCTGTAATGAGAAAGCGATAATTGGCAGGAAGTTTGCCTATCCCTTCCAGCGTCCGAAGAAGATCTCTACGCGACCTAGCATCACCGCATTCATCCAAGGCGTCGAGGATGATGACAACAGGACCCAGACTGGAACCGCTGGCAGCAGACAGAGGACGCGCAAGGAGAACGTCGAATTGGTTGTGAATTGGAGTCGCCTTTACGTCTGATCCACCCAATGCCGTAGTGATCTGGTCTGCAATTTGAGAGTCGTATGAGGCTAGTTGGTAGGCAATAGTCCGGACCATGCTGTTTGGTGCGCTTTTGCCTCGCTCAAAGCAGAGGTAAGCCCCTAGGCGCGAAAGAGTAAGAACGTGATCCTGGATAGACCTTGCAATTGTACTCTTCCCCGAGCCAGCAGTGCCGTAGAGCCATAAGATGTTCTGCGACGATTCTGTCAAGATCCAGTCGGTGATGTCTCGAAGGACGGACACACGAGTCCCTTCCTGGCAGGATCTGCGACCATAGACATCCGTATTATCTGGTTCAAGTAGCGTTTTCAAGTCTACAGGGAGTGCTCAGAGAAAAAATAAAATGGGCAGACATCACGTACTCACATAGCTGATTAACCTGGCTGGCAATACGGACAGTCACAATAGCAGCGTGAATGTTGACACCTTGATCTACGGCTAGTCTCGAATCAATCAGCGATTGTTTAAATGCATCGATCTTGCTTTTTTGATCTTCGAGACGAACCATGCGTGCTGAGCCAAGAGTCTTTCAGGTTTAGTACCGTCTTAGAACCGAGGGCCACGTACCCACAAACCCCTTCCCGGTGTATTCTCGAATAAACAAGCAGCACTCGGTTATTTGGTTGAACAATCTAGCGACTGTAGACTCCGCGGATCGGAACTTGTCACGAAGTAGATGTGCATCGAGGGCAAAATCCAAAGACCTAGAGAGCGCTTCTGCCAGGTCCACAACTGCTTGGTCGGCCTTCATTTGTTTGGTGATGACCTGTGTTTATGGAGATATCAGATGACAAAGGTTGTGACATTTCCCCTGTATAACGTACCCCATAGAGGGCAGAGGCCACCGTCCAAGCGGCGCTCACGAATGGATGAATCTGACATACACGTGTTGAGAAAACCATATAACCTGATCCAACATACAGTGCTCACCTTTGCGAGCTCATCAGCAATACCTTTCAACGCATCCAGCTTGCCAACGAGCGACTCTACAGAGCTGTACAAGTTACTCGACTGTGCCATCGCGAGGGCAGCGGTAGTTGCATCGGTAACCGCAAGCACGCGAGGCGAATGTGCAATCGTCGCAGCATCTTGCACCGCTCTTGTCGTCTCCTCTGTGATATTAGCATTTGGGTCCACAGCGCTCAGTCGCAAGACTAATACCGCGCTTTGTATTTTCCTAGACGAGTAAAGAGTTATACGAGCTATTGATGCAGAACATGAGCACTTCTCGACCGCAGGGAAGAACATACACACCTTCGCCGGGTTCGCTCGCAAGCAATAGATCCGCTACAGAGACCACTACGCTCCCAATCGATACGTTCCGAAGGGCTGAATCGTGTTGCAATCTAAGCGAGATGGCGCTACTCGCTGTTGCAGTAAGCCTGTCCGATGGTAGGCGTAAGAGAAACCAAAGACAAGGGAAAAATCAAGACGGTATCACAAAGGTATATCCTCGTCCCATGTAGGCGACAGAGTTTTTTTGACGACTTTTGTTTTGCGGCAAACCTTGTCGACCGCAATTTCTACGAATAGGTCTGGTTCCTTGGTATATCGTACGCCCGCTTTCCAAAGAACATCTTGCGCTCTTATGACTGCCCTTAAAGATGAGCAGCGGAAGATCTGACCTAGAGTATATACAAGGAGACGAACCTTTTAGTGAGTAACGACCACCTTGCGGAGTAGTTGATTGCATGATTGTGACTGAGACTTGGGCAATGGACAGAGCCGAACTGAGCATCAGTCCTGCACAACTCGGCCATCAGCGAACATCTGATAAATGTAGGGTAGTACGCTAGAATGTTTGCATGTCTTATAGCTACTGCACCTTTCTATGACCGAGAGATGTACCCTGTGATTGTGGCAAGCCTCGAGGCGTAAGCAGCGGGCGTCCAGCGGTGGTGCATCAAGACACACTGGAAACATAGTCCTCCGTGGACATGTCACTGTTCCAACTACTCAATGATTTGTTTGCAGCGATGTACAACTGAGGTGCTCACCATGGACATATTTGAAGCAGAACCGCCGAATGGCGTGTCAGAATGTGGTGAGAACATGGGTCAACCATTCATTCGTGTCGTTTTTACTCTCAAGAGAGCGAATAATGGCGACAACGTGTGGAAATGCATGGTAAAAGACTCGGAAAATACTAGTAGAACGACTTGAAAAGTTGAAGTTGCCCGGAGTCGACTTGGACGCGTGCGTAACAGTCCACGTGAAAGTGTGACCGATCGTGTCTGACAACTCGAGCTTAAGGAATTGGTGTATGGCAAATATTTTAAGTGGGGCTGTTCTTGCAGCCTCCTATGTACTTGTTGGATCATCCGAGAATATCATGGTGGTCCGTACATACGTACGAAAATCAAAGCTACAAGTCAGACTACGAAAACAATACCAAAATATAAGAATCAGTAGGATATAAGGACAGTTCAGGCATGCAAGACAGATGAGAAATCGATACATCGGGGAAGATATTAGCACAGTACAACAAAGTCCTCCATCAGATATAGCACAATTGGACGTTAGCAGCAGAAAAACAAGGAGACGTGATAGTCAGACATATACAATCACAGAATCCACAATCGAGACAGAGACTTGGTCCATTATCAAACCCCGGTGAGGACTCTGAAGACTGTGTCTTGTCTCTCCCGGAACGCCTTCAGCTTCGTCATACCCAACGCCAGGGCATTAATGCGGTTGGCGAATGCCACCGCTCTGTTCTCAGTAGAAGTAGTCCTCCTTCTGGGGTCTAGTGAAGCAGGGTCAGAATGGCTCGAAGAGCCATGTCCATGTCGAGGGGAATGCGAACCGTTGGCAGAGCTGCGCGCAGCACCGTCGCGCTCGTGATTGTGATCATACGCCCAGCCGACACCTCCGCGCAGTATCTCCTTCACCCTATCCATACGAGGCACTGGCATCGCTCGACCTTCGCTCAGTGCCCGCACGCCTATCATGGAGTCGTCTTCTCCAACCTCCCGTGCCGCTGTCCCGATGTCACAGAGCTCCTTCATGAATGGCTTGAGCTCATTAGGGCATTCGGCGAGGGTCAGGCTCTTGTTCAGGACACCATAAATCATTGGCTCGGTACCATCCGTGGACACCGAAGAGGTGGCGACCTCGAGAATGGCCAAAGCTACCGCCGCAAAGTAGGCGCGCGTGGGGTCTTTGCGTAGCATTCGACGTATTGCCGGCTGCTCCTCCAAGACGTCCGCTAGCGCAGCGTAGAGAGTCTCTCGGATGAATTCGATCGCTGGAGCGTCTGGACCGAGTATCGTGGGCGATGGTAATGGTGAACTGGCACGGGACGATCTTGCAGGGGATGACGCCCTAGGAGTTGATGAAGAGGCCGGCAGAGGGACAGTCAGGGTGGAAGGGGTAGTTTTCGCAGACAATGTGGAAGGAGAGGTGGGTTCGTATGCGGGTGGGGGTACAAAGCTCGCTTTGGTTCGACGACTAGCCGATCGTCCTGAGCCCGAGTCTAAGGCAGCTTGCAAGTCGGCAGCGTATCGATCCTGGAAAGTGCGACGCATGCTGATCTCGATGGCGACAGCACGCAAGTCGGCAGCTATACCCGGTAGGCTCTCATTTCGAGGAATGCTAATGTCAGGAAGGCCACAGATGACACGGGCAAGGTCGTGCTGGTGCTGGGGTTCAAGGGCTTGGATGGCGGGGACAGTATGACTCCAGATAGCCAAAAACGGGCGAAACGGGATGGGACAATTCAAGTGTGAAAGGTCGTTTGGGGGAGCAGTGGATTTGGTGGTACGAGGTAAGGGTACAGACGGGGGATCGGTGGTGGAGCGCAGCGCAGCAAAGTACAAGCATAGCGCAGGGCCTGTATATCTGTCGGTGAGAGAGTTGTGTCGAGGTTGAGACTGCAAGACGCACCTGTGACCATAAGGTCGCCCTCTGCACTCGAGAGGACCTCTGTGTCTAGCAGCCGTTCTACCTTGGCCTGCGTCAAAGCGGATTTGAGATAGCTGTGGAAGCAATCTTGCACATACTCCTCCGAGAGGAGAATTGCGGATTCGGTCATGAGTCGAGAGGGGTGAAGCAGTACGGTCAAGAGCGGGTGTAGCGGGCTCTTTTATAGCACAGGGCTAAGTATGGCCGTGCAGAGTCTGCAGACTGAGCTTTGCAGAATCATGTACGCCGGGTAAGAGCACGTGGTCCAGACGCCCTTGAAGTATAGCCACCGGAGTGGAACACCAGCATCGGGACTGTGCTCGGACTCGAGAACGGTAAAGGTCTGTACCACCGCAGGAAGGCAAGAAATATGCTAGACCAAGTATGAAATTATCAAGAGGCCCTTTATGCTATGCTAAAGATGCTCTAACTCAACGGCCAACGCCCCGCAACACTTGGTATGTGACAGGTACAGCGATGCCATCTTCAGTCTGTAGCGAGAGGTGAACACCAATCATCACACAAGCACAGTTCATATTGCCCTTGCATACTCCGCCATCGGACTTGGTGTGGTCGTGCAGAAAGCACCAACTGGAGCACCGTTCTATGCTCAAGCTTGTCGACAACTGGTTCAAAGCAGAATGTAATCTGTAAATAGATATACATAATGCCGACTGTCGTCCGAACGATCCCGACCTATCGTCCGGCTAGCTATTAACCAGTAGCAGCATCGACGTCGTATTCCATGTGTGAGGCTTGCTCAATCCACATGTTGTGGTACAGCCCACCAGCACGCATGAGCTCCTCGTGCGTACCCTGCTCGATGATTTGGCCGTCATTGAGCACGAATATCAGATCTACGAGATGGACAACGTCAGCTACGTCGCCCAGAAGCACCTTCACACACGTACCGGCTTCCACTACCGTGCGCAGCCGATGAGCAATGAAGATACTGGTCCGCGCTTTATCTTGTAACAGAGAGTTGATGTTGCGCATGAGCTCTGTTTCGGTGTGAGCGTCTAGGGCCGATGTCTGCAGCATGGATGAGTTTGTTATTGCGCAACGTCTAGTGTCCAAAACTTACTGCTTCGTCGAAAAACAGGATGGGGGGATCCTTCAACAGAACCCGCGCCACAGCCAGCCGCTGTTTCTCTCCTCCAGAAATCATCAGACCTCTCTCACCAACCTTCGTAGCGTACCCGTCCGGCAAACGCATAACCGCCTCATGAACGTGTGCCTTCCTCGCCGCCTCCTTGACCTCGTCGTCAGTGGCATCTAGGCGTCCATACCGGATGTTATGTATGATGTCAGAGTGGAAGAGAGGCGTGTCCTGCGGTACGACGCCGATAGCCTGCCTAACGCTACGCAATTGCAGATCCTCGACGTTCTGGTCGTCAATGCAGATCCGTCCAGATGATGGGTCGTAGAACCGGAACAGCAACCTGACGATCGTCGACTTTCCGCATCCACTTGGTCCCACAAACGCCACCTTCTTGCCAGCTGGGATGCTGAAAGACAGGTCGCGGAAAATTGGCCGCCCGGGATGGTACGCAAAGTTGACCTTGTCAAACGTGATCGCGCCGCCGCGCAGTTGTAGTGCCGCAGCATGCGGCTTGTCCAATGGCGGTTGGTGTTTGGTCTGGAGGTTGAACAAGACTTCAAGGTCTAACAAGCTCTGGCGCATCTCGCGGTATATTGTTCCCAGGAAATTGAGTGGCAGTGAAAGCTGGAACACGAGCTGATTGGCCATAACGAGGTCTCCCACCGTCATCGTGCCTGTCCCATGGAGTAAACGGTTGGACAATACGCGAGATGGAATGTTCAAACGCACCTTCTATCACGCCTTGTGCCGCTAGAAACATCATAGCTGTCAGCGCTGAGGAGAATATCACGTTTTGGCCAGAGTTCAAGTAGGACAGGGATGTGGCGATCTTCAGCGCTGCTTTCTCATAATTTTGAAGATGTTTGTCGTACTGGGCGATTTCATACGATTCGTTGTTGAAATGCTTGACTGCCTCGTAGTTGATCAAAGAATCCACCGCTACAGTTGCCGCCTTGTTATCTGCCGAATTGGCCTCTCGGCGAAACCGAGTTCTGCATGCACAATGTAATCAAAGATACAGCAAAACAAACGAAAAGCCATACCTCCAAGAAGTGGTTCGCACAGTAAACCAGGTGTAGGCAGCCATCGTCACCAGCGTGATCGCCGCAAAGTTCCATCCAAAGTTGTAGGTCTACGCAGTCTTCAGCCCCATGTTGGAGACGTATTCAGCTGAACGTACGAGAATTCCGCAAACCAGAGAAATCTCTAAGGCGGTCGGGACAATGCGAAAAACGATCGCTTGTAATATGAACGTTATACCTCTGATGGCAAGTGAGCAGCGCCTCAGAGTATGGCATGCAAAGACACTCACTTCGTTCCTCGATCGATCGCCCGCGTAAGCCCACCCGTCTGCCTCGACAAATGAAACTTGAGATCAAGATGTAGCAAGTGCTCAAACGTCTCCCGTGCGACCTTGCGTATCGCACTCTGCCCGACCTTGGCAAATACGGCGTTCAAGAGTTCGCCAAAAAGCGTTGCTCCGATTCGCGCGAGGCCGTCTGCGATGAAGAGAAAGTTGAGCGAAGGAGGCTCCAGGTGGGCTGTATGCAGAGGTACTCGCATCCTGCTATGAGAGAACCGCCGACGATCCATACCGTCGACCCGGCAGCGATATCAACGTTCAACGCATCTATCACCTGCTTGAATAGCAACGGAACTTGTACATTCAACAACTGGCAATACAGATTAGACAGCGTCAGGAAACCGCCCTTGGCAATGCCAAAATTCCAAAACACGCACATAAACATACCTTTCCAGAAACCAACAGCCCCATACCCAACAACACCCTCGACCGAGTCGACCAGTCACCTTTTGGCCACAGATTCCTCGAGAGTCGTTTGATGATGTTCCAGTCTCGTTTACGTTGCTCGGCTACGGTGATGTGGACGGCGTCATCCGAGTTCGAAACCTTTGGATGTGGCTCTTTCGAATCGACTTCGTGGGTGAGTGGTGGTGATGAGTTTGGGGGTTTATGCGAGGAGAGGTGCTGAAACTGGCGAATTCGAGCTGGCCGTCGTGCAAATGTACATAGCTGAAGAAGGCCGCGACAACGAGTCGAGAGTGCAGGAGCGCGCAGCCTTGTGCAGCCAGATCCTAGACGGACGACGACGTTCATTCCCTCTTCTCGACTGTGGATGGTAGTCAAAAGGTGGGTTTGAGGGCCTCAGAGGCGGCAGGTCGCGTTTGCGCAATTGTGCGTGCATGGTGAACGGCGAGAATTGCGTCTTCGTACTCAGGGTGACCGGTGTGACTCCGGGCCTGTCAAACGCCCGTAGGTTTCGCTATCAAATAATTCGGATCTCCTGCTCGCTCCGTCACGGTTGTGTTCAATCTCTTTCTTCTCAATTATATACAGCGCGGCATAGGACCAGTGCGCGCACAGCTTATACCAGTGTGTAATAATATGTGATGCCTAGTAGACATGGCTGTGGAGACTCTGCGAGTAGATGTACTTTGCAGCTATCCAAATAATGATAGACCACCATGTAAAAGTGTGCACAGAACAGCAGTGGCGCAGGTGGCACAAAGAGTGCCCATGTCCCCAACATACCCAAAAATGCAAAGTGGGTGGGCCACAGGAAAAAGGGCGGGCAATTCGGGTCCTGGGTGTTGGTCACGCCACCTGTGCTGTGAAAACTATATAATATAATAATATGATATGATATGTAGTTTCCCACGCCTTATTACGAGGACACTTTAGGTAGCAGAGTTCCCACAGTCTTAGTATGGGAATTATGCAGCCGTATATGGAAACTCTAGTAGTAACCATCACATTAGCTGAGACGTACAGATATGGATTGTAGTAGTACTAGTCATATATGTACGCCTGTGTTCTAGTAGCATAGGAAATGACATGGAAAGCACATATGACTCCAGAGGATGCCTAAAGCATACATCTGAGGACAAGTACTAGCATGAGTCATTTACTCATTATGTACGCCTCTGGTACAAGTGCTGAACCTAGTCATACAATGAGTCATGCATGAGTCATGCATGAGTCATGCACTTAGTAGTACAGTAGAATAGCTGAAGTAGACATGTATAGTAGTCGCTTACATAAGTAGATACAGACATGTATATAAGCAGAGCTGCTGAAGCAGCAAGAATAATAAGACCCATCTTCGAAGCTTAACAGCCTCTACCCCTCGCACACACATTCCACTTTGTTAGGTTATGAGCCCCGGCTTTTAACTTAACTACATCCACACTCTCAACGACATCCACCAACCAGTATCCCCCAAGCTTTCTTATAAGTAAGTTTCTCTACTTTACTTTGTTTGGCCACATAGTAGTAGTAGAGCTGTACTGGTTGACTGCCTCAGCTTCGAATACAATATTCCCAACTGATCTTCTACAGCTAATTCCCTCACCTACTTGCCCCTTGCGTACGCACTCCCAACCCAGCTGAATACTTAAGCCACCCTTGGTGGTTCTCGACTTTAACGAGTCGTGCATTACGCGGAATCTGCCTAACACGCAGTGTAAAATCCGGTGGTGGAGGAACAAGCTCCCACTTGTACAAGTGGTAGATCGGCGGAGTAGTACAATAGGAGGGTAGTGTTGAGTGGCACTCTAAGCTCGTGACTTAGAGGCCTAGGACCTTCGTGTTGGCGCACGTCAGTCAGTCCTGGAATTAGAAATCGCCGCTTTTTGTAGCTGTAGAATTTCTTGAGGCATGTCGTCCACTTTTACTTTTGGTATCACGGAGATTGTGGACTCTCCAATACTTCGTGGTGTTTCTTACATGCGCCATTATGTTTTCGTCGTATCATACCGACTGGTAGAAGTCGAAGTTGCAAGTGGTCATACTCGTCTTGAATCACTTGTGGAAAACTTTTACTCACATTCGACTTTTCCATTAGCAATCCCCAGGACTTTCTGAAGGAAAGTGTTGTGGATTGAATACGACGACATAAATCTTATACTTTTGATTCTTTCTTCCAGACCGTTATATTTTTGAAGATGCCGAATAACTCTCGCCGCACTTTCCGTCGCGTCAATGCCCGCTTCGCTCCCCATTCTCCCAATGATCCCTACCGTGTCCATGATTATACTCGGTTTGACCGTATGGGTCACCCTATCGTCATGGAGATAAGGAGTTCTTCAACTCCCATCTCCATCCGTATGAGTCAAACCGACGCTCAGGATGCCAGGATCAATGTCAACTACGTTGACAGGGACGGAGTTCGGCGCATGGAATCGATGGAGTACAGCCTTCTCGGTCGTCATGGCTGGGATATGTTCAGGCAGAGTGATAGGCAAAGGCACCTCCGGGAGGTCAATCGTATCATTGATGAAGCCAATCGTGAGGCGGAATTGGATTTATACAGACAAAGGCCTCGCAATGTCAGTGCGGAAATAAGGGCACATCAAACCCAAAGTTCTTCCAGGGTTAATGCTGCACCTCCGCGCCGATCTGCGTCGCCGTCGCACCCTCATCCCCATCGTCATCCTACTCCAATGCCACCGCCTTTTGTGAGTGCAGGATTATCGCTTTGGGACATGGTTGCCCAAGCATTAAATAATTTTGCATCTCCACAGACTTCTTCTACAATGGTCAATCCGCCTACACCGGTCATTCCGGATATCGTTGATGGTATGAACGGTTTAAATATCAGTTCACCAGTTTCTCATGACTCTTCAGAACCAGTAGTCCAGGCCGCTTCAGCTGCCGAGCCTACTCCTGTTCCGTCCTCCACTACTCAGGAGGAGGGACAGGTTGAAGATGAATGGCCAACGGTATTCGCTCCCCAACCAGTCGTTCCCACCTTTTCATTCGACGACTGGGTCCACGTTGATCGTACAGACACTAGGCCGGCTTCGCCCGTCTATCCGTGTGGTATGGTTTACGGCGTGGATGGACCAAAGGGGGAGGTTTTCAGGCCGGAGCAAGTTTGTTCCATCCTCGCCATGCAACACGTCAACCATCCCAACTATGCGCCCAATGAGCTGGTCTTACGCTCTAGGGGACTTGTTGATACAATGGTCGTTAGCATGGGCAACAAATGCGAGCACTATCGTGAGATGGTCGAGGAGCTGGAGGAATTTGCCAAGTCTCAGCGGATCAAGGAAATCACAGCCTGTGCCCGGATCTACCTCAAGCTCAAGAGGGGACAGTGGCCGGACTGCGATAATATCTGGAACACGTACTTTATCTCAGTTGCGGACTTTCACACAGCAATGGGGGTCTTCAATGGTCGCGATCATCTTAGCGATCACCAGCTGGTCTGGCTGACTCAGAGACGTATGGAGAAGAAGGAAGACTGGATGAGCATCTTTCATAGGGAGGAAGAGTTCAAAGGTAAAATGAAGGAGGTAAAGATCGAGCCCGCTGCGCTCGAGCCTTCTTTAGAGCCTGGATCGTCTTCTCTTTGAACGGACTCTCTGCGAATCAAACTATACCGCGCACTGTATACTATAAAATATCGCAATGTGTACTTTTATACTTTTACAAACGGTCATTTTCATTAGCGTAGTCCGTAGTGTACTTGTATACTTTCTCTATCTCTCTCTTGTTCTGCATCGAGTCACGACCATCACGTAGCGCATTCTGACGAAATTTTATGACTTTTCT